>VUQG01006755.1:14440-43682 GCA_015106755.1 Etia nguti | reverse complement strand
CCAAATAAATGAATTAATGTGTCCCCCCCCCCCCCTTCGGTCATATAATTAAATTAATCACTGGTGGACTTATCACTCACGCTGCTAACAGCCTGGGAGTCCTCTGTGGCAGTATATAAATAGGAGTGTATCACAGTGGAGTATAGCATGACTTGGGCTCATGTCTTAGGAATGAGGCTAACAAGACTTTCGTTTTGTCTTAATGAATAAATTAGAAAAGGTAATACATAATACATAGCCGATCCCATGTCGGATGGAGTGATAGATAATACATATCTTTCATTATTTATTTAATGACATGAATGTGGTGGGGAGATCTGGAGCCAAGAGTCCAGCATATATAGAGCCTGATTAGAATAGCAACAGGCTGAATCACCTTACCTCTGTCTGACCAGCACAAGAGGCCTTTAGGGAAATACTAGAAGACTGTAAGAAAAGCAAACCACTGCCCTTGACCCTGAGTGGCTGAAGCTTGTAGAAGCTGGCCAATCGCATGCTGTTGAGTGTTATTATTACATAGTGTTTATCAAAGCTAGACAATGGAGTTACTGGTTGTCCAATTGTGATTTCTACTGAGTGATCATCTCATGCAAATTGAAACTGCATGAACCTAAGTCATTAATGGATCACTTTCCTTGTCAGACCATCAATGCATTTAATGTAGAACTATATCACATAAAAGTTTAAAGCTGTATCAGCAGATTTTTTAACCACATGAGGGCAGCAGGAACAATCTGAATTGTACTGAGCATTTTAGCAAACTGTTGCATTTGCACATCCAACTGTGAAGCAACATTATGATCCCTAGTGACTTGTCTTACATTACACAAGCTAAAATAAAAATACCAGTGAGTGCTTTATTTAAAGTTACTGTAGGTGTTGTATTTTTAGAAGCACTTGTGCTGAATATTCTTCATTTGCACCGTAAAGCGTTGAAAAGCTCAAACAATACTGTGTACATAATAGCAGCCAGCATTAAAAAAATTCAAAATGTATTAACAGTGGAAGCAATAAAGGCTGAAAACATGATCTCTGAGTGGAGATCTGGCTGGACAGTGAGGCGTCTCATACAGTGATTTTGTTAGCAGCAGCACCCCAGCCCCAAGTCTCCTCCCTCCCCCCCGTAAGCGATTACAGGTTTTAATCAGGCACACAACCCGAGACCAATTAATTGTGGAATAAATTAGCCAGTTTAGCCCAGATCTCGTCGTTCAACAATAGAAACAGAGTAGGGAAGAGCAGGGACGGACGATTATAGCACAGGGTTTCACATTGAGGCAGGCCCATAAGTTTGGCGCTCATAAGGCTTTAGGGTGCTAATGGGACTGGTGTGTTGCTGTTGGCTCACTTGCTTCATAATATGTAATTAGATGCGCTTTGAATGGCGCTTCATTCAAACCAGAAACATATCAACACTTGTGTTAAAGTCAATAGTTATGGTAATCAATAATCAGTGACTTGAGGATCAATTTTCATTCCCAACAGTCCAATCTGCCCTTCTATCATAACTATGTCACTTTTTTTAAAACACAGTTTTTTTTAAATAAATAAATAAAAGCACCATGAACACATCTGGAAGTCCTGTAGCTCTAGACCAAAACCTACAGGTACATCAGCCTCTCTTCCCCCTTTGCATTTCATTTACCACCAGAGAGGTTTCCATTTTTCTTGCTACTTTATTTTACATTTTTACAATTTTTCAGCTTGAATTGAGAGTTTGGTGATGACTTCTTAGGCGAATTAACAACTCTGGGGAAGTTTTTATAACAGCTGCAGTAACATAATGCGTTGCCACCTGTAGTAACGATATCTTTACTTGATCTGCTTCTCTTTTCACCCAAGCAGCAACCTCTGTAGCTTAGACATAAGCATAAATGAGGATATACCATTTACTCTTCACATATTCTCTTCAGTCAGCTGTTTAATTATTCTGGTGGTATGTTTATTTTTTTATATATTCTTTCTTTTTTGCTAGTCACACCTTCTGTTTAATGTATGCATGCACCCTCACAGGGGTTAAATTGTGCCAGAAGTATCTGGAACAGAAGAACACCACCTAATTAAGTTTGATAGGTACTGTAATACAAAATACTGTCAAATAGTTTATTTTTCATGTGTTGGAACCTGGTGGTCCTTTTAGCTGATACCACAGACACATTTAAGTCTGTGGTGTGTTGTTTTGACGTCAGTTAAGTTGTGCTAGCGTACTTCAGCACCTAGCTAGCGCTACAAGACAGAAACATAAGCCGAGTAGCCTTTCAGAATATAGATTATTTTTATTAATATTTTCAAATTCAATTTCAAATTCAGTTTGAGATATATGGCACACACACATTATTTCCGTACAGTCTGGAACACAGTCCGTTTGTTAGCTAAAGGTACAGCGGCTATATTTTGCAGTGAAGAAGAAAAGTTTTGCGTGTGATAAGTTTGCTCTCAGAGATGGAGAGAGCGAGGACAGGAGAGGAAGATGAGAGATTCTTTTCAGAGCTAAGGACTGCTCATAAATAAGTGATGTGAAGTTATCTGCATATTTCATATTCTCAAAAGTTTGAAAACAACCAAAAAAAAAGGCCCTAAAAAATTCCATGTTATACTGTTTATACTGGAGTTTATACTGGGTAGTAAGTGCTAAACTGGGTGGATTGCAGTGTCATGGTACAATTTACAGTGATGGACTATGTTGCACTGGTGAAAGGCAGACTATGGTGTCACTGCTAAGTTTGGTCCTGGGTAGCAACATTGATGTTATAAAACAGAGGCATGTCACTTATATCTGAATTGAAATTATTGAGATAATTTAGCAGAAATAAAGGTACTAGTAGAAGTAGACAAATTGTATCAGATTTGATTGAATATTCTGTACAGAGAGGTTTTATTACTTTCTGACCACTGAAATTAAAGTTCATTTAGACAGTGCTGCAAAATAATTGCAACTCTTTGCAGATGAGTAAAGCTTAGATTATACTCAGTTGTGGACATGGACACTGACAGCCAAGTAGTTATTCCTGTTATATATGTCTTTGACATTTGTTTGAAGTCAAATCTACTAGGTGGGAAATTGTAACATGAGTGATTACTGAGTGAGTCATATCTCATCTCTCTGCTACAACAAAACTTTGGGTTCCTCCACCTACTTCACTTTAACTCCTACAGTTAGCTAACCAAGCTAGCCCACCCATGCTATCATTAGCTCATAGTTCCCTGTGTCCATGCTCTCATCCAAATATGTTCATGTATAAACCACTGGGTTACTATGTTCATTGTTTATACCCAATCTATAGTCTACTGCTATCTATCTATCTATCTATCTATCTATCTATCTATCTATATAATTCTTGTGACACAGTCAGACCTGCGTTGAGTAGAGGAGGCCCGCGGTGAAAGAGAAACTAGAGAAGAGCAGCAAAACAGCAATAAAAACTCTCACAATGAGCTAGAATTGAACAAAAGGACAAGATAAAGAACACAAATAAAATGCTTTATTGTTTCGGTTGAATGCCCCAAACTGCACTTTGCAACTTTAAAACCCTTTCAAATGTGGAGTTACAACACATACACAGGCAGTGTTACTTCATTCTCTTCTAGTAATACCTTTACTTCCCATCTTTACATAGAAAATAACTGCTTGTTGCTCTATAAATGTTTAAAATTATGTTTACAGAATCATTCAGTAGACTTAGATGAAAATAAATAGATAATAGCCTTTATCTAGATATATTTTTCACAGATGTTATCAATTTCCCCCTATCAGAAATTCCCTGACATCAGCATTCAAGTATCCCATTAGGCTTTCCACCATTTACCTGGGGTATCTAACCAATCAGCCACTCTGTGGTCCTGGAGGTGGGGGTGGTAGAGGGGTAGAAAGGGCCTCTAGGGTTTATCTGTGGAACATTCGAGGGAGGCAGGCAGAGTTTGATGGGCGAAGCACACTTTAGTGTACGGTGAAGGCAGTATGACTAATGTGTGGAATGGGACATTTACATAGAAGAGGCAGGCTGTGCTTGCAGCCTCCCAGAGGTATGTATGGCTGGCCCAGCGCTGTGTCTGCTGCCTGTCCTCGGGGCTCCCTCTATCACTTCATTTCCATGCTCCATTTTAGATCAAGGCTTCTCTAATATTTCCACATTATCCAAGGAGGCAATCTAAGATTGGAATTTGATCCACTTTGAAGGGGTGTGTCATCACACATTTTCTTCTGTGGTTTTTAAGAGTTTTTTTTGTACCTGCGGTGAGACTTAGTTTGGTAATTGTTGCTGCATGTAAACACTCAAATTATTATAATGAAATGAAAGTCATTGCAACGTAGGATTAATTTACTTTCACTTCTCACATGAATCTACGATGACACACCCCTGCACTGATGTTTCTGTTTCTCCTCACTCCTCATTTTCACCTGTGACAAATTTCACACACAAAACAAAATGATTAGGTTAGCACCAGGAGACAATGGCATTGCATCGGAAATTGTAAATTACGAAGCACAACAGTAGGTATTTATACACATATTGTGACTACTATAACTCATTCTGCGGGAAGTAATTATTACTGACAAACCTTCTCAGCTTGAACATTATTAGTGCGCATTAACTAGCACTCCCCTTTGTAATTGTACATGGCAAAAGCAGCAGGTTGGAGGGTAAATTAGTGGAGGGCAGAGCCGAAGGGAGAGAAAGAAAAGATTGGAAAGTTAATCTTGAGCAGAAGATGGAGAACCAGAGGGCGCGGAAAACAAGAGGAAGGAGCACTGGGGGAACAATGGATATGAATATGATAAACAACAACATGGACGAAACTGCATGTTTTGCAGGCCGTGTCCCTTCGGACCCGTTTTCTACTCTATACCATATTGCAGTTGTTTTAATTAGGTGTGCGAGGGGTGTTTGCGTTTCTGTGTACTGTATATGACTACACCTGTATTCATCAAAGATTTTTGTCAGCTGAGACAGATGAGGAGAGCAGTGCAGTGGGTTTTTCCCCCCGCGTCTCTCTAACACCCAGCCTGTGTTAGCGCTCAGCCAGGCCTGATGCCCACTATCCTGACATCCTACTTTGGATTCTCCCTTTTGTTTGCTTTACGCCCTCTAAGTGTTAAAGATAAAGGATTATTTATCGCAGACAGGAAAGAAACTGCTTTCGGAAAAAATAAAACAGGTAGTTTTTTTCTTCATGTATTAGGATTTACCCATACATGTCATGTAAATGAGGCTGGTGCAATTTTAGTTGTCCCTGGGGCTTGGATTGTGTTAAGAAAAAAGCTACATGTAAGAGAAAGACAGGGATAATATTCTTCCAGGCAGATTCAAGGCAGTTTAGAAGCGAGTCTACTGCGACCGTGGACCAAAGAGATTAGCACCTTCCGTCTGCTTTTCTCCTCATATCTTTTACTGTGTGTTGCTATTACTACCAGTGTGGATTACTTTTTAATTAGTGTTTCAAAAAGTTATACATAATAAAGTATCCCAGCATCTATTGCAACCCCTAGGAGATTAAAAAAAAAAAAAAAGGAATAAGACTTTATGATAAATCAGTGCAGACAGTGGGTTTTCCACATTGGGTTCCCTGGGCTTTGCCAATGAGTGATTTTTAACATACGAGTCAGTTGAGCAGCAACCTGATTAATCGATTCTATTCAACCACAATTTATACAACGTGGTCCCGTGAGGACAATTCACTTCTCTGCTTTTGGTGGGTGCCTTGTGTTATACAATATATTGATAAAAGGCTGAGAAAAACCAGCTTTACATACAAGCTAAGAAGAAAAGATTTAAAAGGCAATCTTAAAAGCACACAGAGTGAACTACTGTAGCTACAGGAAAGATGGATATGATTTTTTTTACACTTGAAGCTTTCTAGATAAGTTTCATAAATTTGTACTTAAGAGTACTTGACTATAAAGAACTTGTGTGCTTCATATTTATTGTGTGTGTTTGTTTAAATAGGAAAAAACATAATTGTGCACGGCAAATTTTCTGAAAAATCACAAGTTCTCACTGAGGTTCCTTTCATCATCCTTCTTATTTCATCAAACTTGTACTGTGTCTAGCTCCTGATTTCATCACTACCTTTGGCTTCGTAGGTGCACAAAGCGGGGGGCCGAATGCTGTCTTGCTGTGCAATAAGAAATCCTAATACTGTCCAGATGGTGGAGGTGAGGATTGACATCCAGGAGAACTCACAGGCCCAAATGGCACTACTGTCAACATAACAGAGTCATTCAGGTTTCTAGGGAACCGCCATCTGCAACACCATTAAATAGGTTGCAGACATCTCTGATGTGATTAACAAGAAGCAGCACAGGATGTTTTTTCCTATAGCTACTTTGGCTAACATGTCACTACTGAGCATGAACTACATCAACTACCTACGTCTTCTTGACAATGGAGGATGTCATTAGAGTTGTTGAGAGGTTTGAGCACTGCTGCCCGCTCATTCCCTCAAAGAACTGTAGGGTGTTAGTGCGAAGGGGCAAAGAAAAGATGACTACTGCTGGCCCATTCTGGCCAGACAAGCATTTATTTGAGATCTTACACTCCGGAAGACAGTTCTGGTGCACGATTGAAGCACCACCTGCCACAACGCTTTCTTCCCAAAGGCAATCACCATCCTCAATCTGCCCTTCATAATCTGGAGATCCCCACCCCCACCCATGTCACACCAAAGTCTGCTCAGAATACCCACACGTTTGCACCAACCTAGTTGAATGGCACAAGTTAAACATTAGACGACCTTTATTTTGCATGCATCTTTTGCAATCTACAGCATTCCTGCTATCTATTTGCCTTGAAAAAAATCAAAGGGATCTATCAACATTTAGGGAGATGCTCTTTTTAAAAATTTTCACATATACATTGGTACTGACTGATACATAAATACAGTACCAATCAGTTATGGCTCAGTCACTGTAGAGTAAAAGTAGGGACAGGAAACCTCCTTGCGACTATGAACATTTGGTGGTTTCCTGGTGATTGCACCAAATCTCTTTTTGCATTTGGTGACCAATTGCACGTAGTTGTGTCAACCAACTGGGCGTCCCAGAGGTTGAGCATGTGTAGATTTTGGCATCTCCAATACCCAGCAATACCCAGCAGTGTTGGAGATACCAAGATACTTTTATCCTATAAAGCCAGCTTATGTAGTGAAAATCAGTGTGTCATGATTTCATGAAATAAAGTATCATCAGTTTGCAAATTCTGGACACACTTCAATGACCACTACATCATTGTTGCTTTTATGCTCCACAATAATTAGTTTACACAACAAAACACACCTTTCAGCTTTTCATGTATTTTGAAACAGTTTTTTTGGAGATCTTGAATGCAAACGTGTCTGTCTCTAAAGAACCTTGGGTCAGCTTCTGCTTCTGTTGTTTAAGTGTGTTGTAGGTTATAAACAAAATAGATGTGAAAATCAACACAAAAAGGTTCAGACATTACTCATAATGCATGTTTAAGGTATAATTTTTCATTTAAGAAAAATAACGAATTTACTATGATTCACTGGGATATATGCTGAACTTAGATGATAGACTCAAAGTATTTACACCTGCTGCACTAGTATCAATCTAATACTAATACCAGTGTTGGTATCAATCGCTATTTAGATCAATCTTCCCAACTCTCGTGCAACATCCTCAAGCTCTGGGTCACCACTTCCATTGCAAGGTGATTGCACGGGTTGCCTGGTGGGTGGCAACCTGTCTCAAAACAATCATGGCCTGAGTGTGATCACTCTCAAACAGACTGGAAAATGTAGGGAAATAATTGTGATCTAATTTATAAATGCAGACTGACTGCCAACAGGTTGTAATCAATCTGAATCAAACTGTGCAGATAAGAACAACTTGATGTCAACAGGTTTTATTCCTATATAAAACCTGAAAATGCAAAGGTTGCTGAAAGCTGGTGTCATTCGGGGGTTAAATCACTATCCCTCAGCAACTGTGCCACTATTTGTGGAGGAATCTCTGCTTCAGATCTGTAAACTTCTGGCTGGACTGAGTACGTGGACCACAACAGCACTGCAACAGACCTTCCATTTTTGAAGGATAGTTTTTTTTTTTAATAACAGTTTATTGCTATATTATCGTAAATTAAATTACCAACTTGAAGCCATTCAGTCCCAAACTGATAGCCACTTTATCACCATCTTGGCACACGAAAGACACTTTGAAGAAAGCAACTCACTGCCAGTGGTCACAGACCTTTCAGAGGGAAGGAGACTGTTTATTGCACACATTCGCAATAATTCTGGTCATGCTGTGTTCTCCAACCACTGTTTTACTGAGTCTAACAGAAGCACAAGTTTAGCCAAGCATAAGGGCCGGGTTAGCCTGGTTCTGTTCAGCACTACCTCTCTTCTCTGCTGTTTGATAGGGCAACCTCACAGTGACAGCAACACTGACTCCCGTGGTTTCTAGTGTTTGTGTTAAGCTAAGCTGTTTGGTGGGCGGCCGTAGCTCCATGTTTGTGATGTGACAACAGTCTTCTCACTTCACTGCATGGATAAAAATGATTACTTCCCAAACTGCTGAACATAACAAGAGTACTAAAATTAAAGAGTAAAGTTATTGCATGCATATGTAAAAAATAAGTATGAACGAAGCAAGAAGAAGCATACTCAAAGATTTTAATTCAGAACAAAAAATGCCAAGCATTTCTGTTTTCACATTGTAAAACTGCTACATAAAAAAAACAACTCCTCCCAGGAAGAAATGGAAAAGTTGGAATGCCAGTGTAGTGTAGCATTTAAGCTGAGTCACAGTTAAATCAATATAGGATTTCTAAACGGAAAAGTGTATAGAAGTTGTTTCACAAAAACCCATCAGTCTTAGTTATGTGGAACTGGCTTGTAATGCACAACTCCAATTAACCAGGTCAAACTCCCCATAAAACCATCCTGCTTGCGCAAAGTGATTAATGACAATTTTGATGAGAGCTGAAATTTAAAAAGAAAAGAACAGGAGATTTTTTTCCATCAAAGGGGTCATGAGAAAAAGTGGCCACATCCTCTTGTTTGCTTGCATTCCCAGGGTGGATATCTTTCTTCCATCTCAGTCCTCTCCCTCTTTCATGCCTCTCCTTTTCACTCACAAGCTTTCTTCTTAGCAATGCAATGTTGCACAGCATGAAGCACGCAGCAACAGTTAGTTTAGTATGGGGGGGGGCGGGGATATAAACACCGCAGTCAAAGAAGCGAATTCTGGCTTTGAAAGACACACAGATGGAGTCATTTGATTATTATAATCCTCCTTTTTTTTGTACTGTAAAGCACACACACATTAATTTTAATCAAAAGCTTTTGACAGTTCATTTCATATGCCGGTTTGCTTGTCTTGATTCCCTAAAATTTTATGAAATTAGCATGTTGTCTTACAGTGCTTGTTTACGCTGAGTGTCACTTCCTGCAGCAGTATAATAAAGATTTATATTGTGTCAGTGATTCATTTTGGGCGTTCTTTTAGTTGAGATCTGACAGCATAAAATACCAGCTGACTCTGAGAGAAGTACCCTTTAACATGTCACTGGCAATGAGATGAGAAGCTGCAGGAAGTAACCTCTTACAAATGTTGCATTTACACTCTGAGTGGCTTAAAGAACGTGGGCTGTCGAGGCGTGCGAATGGGTGACACACGGGGCGATGCTGGGCAGGGAGGGAATGGGGAGCGTGGGTGAAGCCTCCTTGACCCCGAGTAGCGCGGTGGGTGTGGATGGGTGGGGGTGATGGTGGCCTTTCTGGGGCGCTAAGTGCTCTGCTTGTCCAGCCCTGGCAGGTGAACTGGCAGGGGCTTCACCCTGAGGTTGGAGGGCTCAGCACTGAACAGTGGCTCTGGATAGGGGGTTCTGGGATACATCCTGACTGAGAATGCGTGTGTGTGTATGTGTTTGTAAGTGAGTGTGTTTATTTGGTTGTACAAGTTCATATACATAAGAGCACATGCTCATATGGGCGTAGCTTGTGTGTACGGCTGTGCATCTTGGTGTTTAGCCCCTAAATGATGAACACGCTGCTTGTACCAGTTGGCAGATGGGGACCCCCAGCCCTTTCTAAGAGTAGGGTAACATGCTGACGAGTGTTTCCAAAGAGGCTCGACAGGCTCTACACGGTTGCATCTTTGGGGCCCTCTAACCTCTCTGTCGTATCTGAGGGGCCCTACCAAGCCTCCGCGTTGGCCTTTTTCCAGTCAAAAGGGCGTATCGTCTCTGCCCTCGGGACCCCGCTTCTCTACCTGGCATGAAGGGTGACAAAGAGGGCAGCAGAAGTCACCGGATACGAGGGTTCGCGTGGACAGGACAGAAAGGAGTAACACGCCAAGCTACATCGCCCCGCTTCCCAAGCTGACATGATAAGAGCTGTTCCCGAGAGCCACTTTGACCTGTTTTGCCTTTATGAAAAGGAGATAATCCTTGCCTGCTGAAAATGCGTTTGATGGCGAAGTGTGTAACACCTCCTGCGCCACATTCACAAGTGAATCCTGTCATTGTGGAGCAACATGTGAGCAATTCCTGCCCGCTTTGATTTCATCTTTTGTGTGTACATTTATTTGTTTTTTTTGCCTGTTGTTGTTGCTCAAAGTCGTGCACTTGTATGCATCCACCTCACCATAAACACGTGTATGACAAGTTTATAATTGTAGCTCCAAATCAGCCTGTTGGTGTGTGCGCGTGTGCCACATGGAGGCAGAGGAGGCCATAATTGGCATTCCTACCTCTGTGTGCCAGCCGGCTCTCTCTCCTCTCGTCAGAGTGAGAGTTGACAAAGAGAGCGCCAAGCGTTTCCAATCCCACATCCCTCACTCTTTTTTTTTATTTTTCTTCGCGGCCTGTGACGAGAAGAAGGCGAGATCTGTGTGTGTGTGTGTGTGTGTGTGTGTGATTGTGTGTGTATGTGCGTGTGTGTTTTGGATTAGTGTCTTGCTGCACAATAAATCTTTGTTAAACAAATGCAAAGCAGATGGCACCGTGGTGTCTCCACCGTGAGGAGAGAAAGAAAGAGAGAAGGAGAGAGAGAAAAGGAGAAAGAAAGAGGAGGAAAAAAAAAAAAACCCTGCACGCCTACTCCTTATTCTCATCCTCCACAGACACACTGATCATGCACATTACACAGACGGTGACTGTGTCGAGCTGCAAAACACTTAATCCTGGAGTGGAAGCTAAAGGTGGCGTCTGAATCGCTGACGGACACCCAAACACATTCTGTTCATGAGAGAGAACATTTTGTTTATCAAAAGGCACTGTCAAGCGTGCCTGTTGATACTAATGATAGAGCTGACTTTTTTTTTTTTCTTCTTCTTTTTTGCCCCAACGCACACGAGGAAGACGTGACCGGGCCACGCGCCGCATTAAAGCAAGGTTAGGGGAGGTAGAGGACTCTGTTATGTCTCTACCTTTTCATGTAGAAGTGGCCTTTTCTGCATGAGGCCGGCCACGCTTGGCCCCGGCTGTCGCTGATAGTTATGGATCCTTTCAAGAGCTCCCATGTTCCCCGACACAAAAGAACGAGCAGGCCCCTGGGCGATATTGTGCAAAGGAGCCGCGTTTACAAGATGGCCACAGACGGTCGCGCGGTGAGACTGATTTGCTCGTCACGAAGGAACGCGGAGGATTCCCGGTGACCATTGTCCAGATCAGGCATATCTCACAGACTGCGGGAGGGCCGCTATTGGATTCAGGGCATATGCGAAAAAATCCTCCTGTTTATACTTCTCGATGAGTTATTTATTTTTGCTCATTATAATATTCAACCTGACATCGTGTCCAGTCGGGCCTGTGTAACCTCTGTGAGGAATCATGGGACACACATTTAAAAATAAGAATAACAAAGAGCGCAGTCATAATTATGATGATAGGTGACAGTGTTACTGAGCCAAGCATCATTGCAAATGACAGCAGCCTGTGTGTTTATATTTGCATGCAGCCGCATCATACTGCACAAAGTGGAAATGTGCTCCTTCGAATCACCACAAGTATTGCTCACAGATATGAGACTGGGGCTGATTTGAACTGTTCTGCTTCGCACAGCCGTAGTATTTTACCTGTGCTCACTGTGGGTCGTGATTAATGAACTTATAAGGCTGCATACGCTTGAGACTTATTTAAATACATTCGCAAAGTAGCCAGTATAACAGAAAGAACCATTACCCATGCTGATGAGCCTAACATCAAGGTGCTGTTCTCTTCCCCTCAAAAAGCCGAGACTCATCCTTGGCATATATTTTTAGACTCTGTGTCTGACTGCGAGGCCAGATTGAACCACGTTTTTCAGCACTGCAATCTTTACTCCTTTCATCTTGCCTGGAAATGGAGGGAAAGCATCACTTAACATTGCAGCTTACCACACAATTACCTGAGTACCTGTTCTCACTGCAATTACAAGCCCAAGACAAATAATTAGTCTGACAAATGACTGCTGGGCACATCGCCCTTGTTGTGGTTGAGCCGTGTAATTTGGAGACCCAGTTCGAAATGCTGGCACTGTGGCGGTAATTAGCGATAGGCGATGTAACTTTACACCCACAGAGAGTGTATGTGCACAAACGTGTATGTTTGTACGTGCCACTGTGAGTTCACGTGTCACCGCAGCCTCGGTTGCAATCATAAGCTTCAGAACCTGGAGCCTGGGTTGCGGGGATCTCTGCGTGTCGGCCCTGATCTCCCAGTCAGCGACACAGACAGCAGCAGCCCACCTGCCAGCCTGTCACATCTCCCCAGCGAGGGGCTGACACCATATTGTCAATGCCGCAGATTGAACGGCGATCTCTTTTACAATCCCCCCCACGCCCACCCCTCTTCACTTCCCTCCCCTCTTCACTTCATCTGCCATCATCTGTGGTCTGTCTGCACATCGCCCTGTGTGTTTCTGCTCCTTCCTACCTTCCTTCCTTCATTCACTCAGTCCCGGTTGTCACAGCTGACAGAGGCTTGTCAAATGTTCCCGCAGCTGCAGGTTCATCCATCATTAAGCGGCTGAGGAGAATTGAAATAATCTCTATCAGAGCCCTCGGGTAGTGCTGGCGTCTTTGGAGATGCCGGGTCTGTAGACTGCGAGGCCTCGCTTGTAGGAGGCATCATTACTTCCACATCTGTCAAATTTGAGTAAAAGGTTACATGGTTAGGGGAAAAAAGAAGAGTCGCGCAGGCAAATTCAGGATGATAGAGCAAAGTCATAAAAGTAATTTGAACTGTCTGCGGCGATACATCAAGTCTTGCTTTCTTTGCCGCTGAAAAGACACAGCCATGTCTTCATTCAGTATGCATGCACATCCTCATATGGCTCCGCTCCTTTTATTATAAATATGCAAAAACAAACAGCTTCCCCCCCACGACACGCACCACACACACATATGCACACACACGCTCATGTTTTTGAGTTCCCGTGGGGGCTCTTTAAGAACATTGGTTCTCAGAAGTAAATGGATCGCAGGTGTTTTCTTCCACATAAGGGAGGATTTTACAGGAACAGAGACCTGACCTCTCTATGGGGATTAAGCGCAGGTAAATCCGGGGTGTGTTCCCCGCCTGGTCACGGCAGCCTGGGAGGCCACGTCTGACTCCCCTTAGTGAGTCACAGAGGCCCTGGAGCCCCGAGCGCACACCAGGCGGCCAGACCTCCTCCTCGGATGGCAGCACACAACTGCACAGTAACCGCTCATACACACTCGCAGACTGCAGCACAGGTGTGGAGCCAGGCAAAACAAAAATATTCCTAATTAGGTTATTTTTTAATCTATGGAGGCACGAAGCCTAATTACTACAAGGTGTAAATACAGACGTTTCCATATTTACCACTTGTGAAATAACTGAATACGAATTAGAAACAAAAGGGGAGGATCAGGGAAATGTTAAACACAACACAGAAGAGGAAAAAAAAACAACAACAAACCCTCCAATGAGAATTAACAAACAAAGCCCTCCGTTATTCTTATCATGCTATCTGATCAATCTATTTTTGTTCCTCAACAGCTCTAATCTCTCTCCCACTCCCTCCCGTGTTGCGCTGAGAAACATTTTTTGCACTTCAGAGATAAAAATCACAGTCTTCTCATCCACTCCTCTTCTTTTGTCTCCATTTCACACAACAAAGAGATAACACACCCACGTGTGACAAGTCCACCCACATCCATCAAACTTCGCTCAAATCTGCCAGCAATAGAAAACAAAAGGATGACTCTTTCATCAGAGAATGGGCCAGAGAGCATCGATCACTCGCAGAGTGCTTAAGCGGTGAGCGAGTGAGCGGTATGGAATGGAAACATATAGGCTCCGTATGGATCTCTGATTGATTCTAGGCCACTTATTTACACCACTTGTAGCAGTTGTTTTGCATTACACAAAGAATTTTACCGTTGTGTCTTTCGCTGGGTTCCCCATCCTCATTTATAAGATAAATTACACTACTCTTCAAAAAAACACTTCAATCAAACGTGGCCTGTGTCCACTTCTGTGATGTCGTTTCTCTGGGATTTTTTTTTTCTTTTCGTGGATAAATTTCTTTTTTTTGCTTTTGTTTTTATATTTGGAGTTCTTCCTATCATCTGATCCACCACAGCTGCTGCTGCACTTCTTTTATTTGTGTTCTCTGATAGCACACCGCAGCAAATGTAAAACAGAACACCCCCCACCCGTGCACTTGAGAAAACTTTTCCAGGGTAAAGCTTTAGTGACAGGAGACATTTATCGTGGCAAACGTGGAAGCTTTCATGAATTGGATATGGAACGATTAATTAGTTGACAGCAGAGCTGACGTATTTGTCTTGAAAATGCAGCTGATTACAGCTGATTGCCAATTATTCACTGGCTCTGGTTTCTTCTAAAGAAATAGCCCTTGTGCACACTTTTGACAGTCTGTATTATGGAGAAGGACAAATGAGGTGATTTTTTATTTAACAGTAAATTTTTATTCAATAATCTGCATTCATCTGTGGAATAAAACAGTGCAGACTAGAGAAACAGCATATGTGTTACTTTTTATGATTTTAGCCTCTTATTTGTTTTGTTTGAGTTATTTCCTGTTTTATTTTGAAATCCCTGGTTCTCGTGCATCCTAGTTTGTTTTATTCCATCTGTTATTCTCTTCCTTCTGGTTTCCTGCACTGTTACCAGTTAGCTAATTACCATTTGTAAGTTATATAGACTTCTGCACATCATTCCACCGTTGCCAGATTGTGTCTGAACTCATTGTAACATCATTGTAACACACTCCACTAATTTCCTGATGTTTGTCAGTGATTTCCAGTGCGAGCCCTTTGTGTAACTTTATCTATGTTAGTCTTAAGGCCATTAAAATGAAAGCATAGAAATATTGTTTAACTCACCATTCACACTGACCACTTAATTTAGCTAGACAAATCTGGCGCATAATTTTTTTTCCCACAGATCTGACCAATCAGAGCACTGCATTTGGCAACAAGTGCACTCTTGTCTTAAATCGCAGACCGGTACTGAATATATAAACAGTCTGTACTGTTTGCCACACATTAAGAACCCGTGTATGACCTCAGGCTGGATAGTTAAACTGGATTCTTATTGCTCCTCTGCTCTTTAGCATTTGTGTTCCCTGCTCATTTGATCAACAAACTATTCAAAACCTGATTTAACGGTTTTACGCAACTGTCACCAGAAGAATCTTGAATAGACCTCAGTCTGTGTCTCTGTCAGTAATCTTCCTTGGAACAAACATTTTCGGGCAAAATTTATTCAAAACAGCTGAGAAAACTATAAAAACATGCAAGCCAGTAGTCAGTTTTTAAGGCGGTTAGTTGTAAAATTACCCAGCAATCTTGGATAATTGTTGGCTGATGGTCTTTTCTTAGTGCCTAGCCTCAGCTTAAAAATAGCTAAACGAATAAATGAAAGCTGTCAAACTTGGCTCGACATATTTCTTTAAAGTCGGCATTGACGTCCTTGGTAGACTTTCTAATAAGAGAAAGTGTTTGTTTGACAGAAAGAAAGGTTTTTGATAGTCTTTTCATTGATTAGGAAAAAAGAAATTAAAAAATTAAAAGAACTTCAAAAGAAAAAAATAAAGAATAAGTGTGAGTCAAACTGATGACTCGAGCCTGTGTTTCAGCCATAATCAACTGCTCACGTCACAGGGTGCTAAGAGGTGATTGCTCTGAGAATCTACACAGATTAAGTAGCAAAGCAACAAATAAAATTGAATTTGTTTTTAAAGAAATGTAAATGGCTTAAAAGTGTTGCCTAAAACAGGGAAATACTACTGTGTACATTGACTATATATTGTGTGTTCACAATCATTTAGTGAACAAATAAGGCTGAATTCATAGCAGCACGATTTTGTCTGTTTTTATACATATTTGCCTACGTAAAGCCTACAGAGGGGTTTCTACATGCATTGCTCAAAGGCTGATTGGTTGATTCGTTGGCTGACACAGGGAAGGGAGTTCACCAAAAGTGGGGAAAGCACAAAAAAAACCATGAAATCAAAACATATGTCACAAAAAGTACAAAAAGTACCAAAAAATCAAAAATAAGAGCACAAAAAGAATACACAAGAATACACAAATACATAAAAATGCTTGAATCAAAATGAATACTGTGCCAATGGGTAAAAAATGCTGCATAAGGAACAAAAACGTTTTGAGAATACTGATAGGATACTAGTGATGGCTTTCCATAAAGAGAAGCTTCTGTTGTAGATGTGATGCTTCAAAGATGAATCACTGTAGGAAAACCCTGGGTGCGGAAATCTACTGACTAATATCTTGAAACCTACACAAACAAAACCAAACCTTTCTGCATGGATAGACGGCAACAGAGGGAGGTGAGAAAATAGCTTTGCAATTTGGACGAACTGACCCTTTAATATCAGCTAAAAGCCGGAAATGTTATAAACTACGCAGAGGCAGACAGGCTGTAAAACATGACACGCTTTTGATTTCTCCCAAAAAAATAATTGTACTTTGAGGACAGTAAACCAAAGACATTAACACCACGACAGATGAGCTACTGGCAATGTGATCCAACAGAAGAGAAGAAGGAAAAAGGTCAAGGTAAACTGGACCAGAGATTTAAAATGTTCATCACAATCACAGCTTGCCATCAGCTATTAAGCGTCCGGTAGCGGACAGCCACACAAATCCAGGCCTGACTGCCTCTCACAAAACCTCCTTATCTCACCTGTCCACCTGTCCCGCTCACTCGTCCATCTTCTGCCCGCCGCCCGCCATGATTGCATCTTTAGTGTTACTACCCAAGCGACAGCTCTGCTGCAAAAGCAACATAAAGTCAGCCATTAAAAAAAGTGTATTTATTATTTCTGAGACACAAGGAGACAGCAGAGAGGATTGCCTCTTCCTGTGGCCGTGCAGGGGTACAGTGATGGAAATGATGGTGAAATCAGCATTAGCAGACTGGCGAAAGGAAGCAGCATCTGTCACGACAATGTATTTCCATTTTGAGTGATGAGATTCACTGCAGAGGGCTGATTTACAGCAAGTTTACATAATTCTTAAGTAATAACGTAATTATTAAAGGCATTTCTTCAAACTATAGTATTAGCTTAATGTTACACACTTGGAGCACAAAAATTAGAGCACTAATTTTGCATGATTTTCCTTTTTATGAACATTGTTGACACATTAGACTCTGTGCTTTAACGTTGTGATGTTGCTATTATTAACTTTACAGCAGGCGTTTTAGAATATAACAGTGCACAGCACATAGCTAGTCAACACTGAAATAAAAGAGCAGCAAAATATAATGTTGTATATAGTGCGATATATATGTGAAACCTGTATTGAAGTACACTTTTGAATCAATGTACATTGTAACTTTGCGCCAAATATGGTGATTTTTGCCAAAAGCATTAAACTGCATTATGTTTTGTAGTAATGTTCATATTAATGTTAAACATGGCTATACATTAATTTCTACTTGCAGTATCAACTGATTATGTTAATCTCTTGTGTTTTCAATAATTGCCCACTAAGGAATTTCCTTTTATGATGCAGGGCTTCTTGGACAGAACAATAGTTCATTGCGCTTAAGCCCTGCAAAGTGCCCCCCCCCCCCCCACCCTCTTGCTAAAATAGACTGTATATGTGTTGTCTTGTTTGGTGCCGGGGGGCGTAAAGGGCTTTAAAGTCAACGGGTGTCGTGCTACTTCCACCAGGCAGCCACCCGTCTCTGAAGCCAGCATGCGTCACACATATTGACGGAGGAAGTTCCACGTGTTTCTGCAGACAGCCCTGTCTGCCTGCTCTTATACTTCGCTCTGCTGAGATCTATCCCTACAGAACGAGGTCAAGCCTGCATAATGACCCTAACGAGTCAAGATTCGCAGGATTAGATTATTTCGAACAGTTTGCAGAACTACCGTTTTGACAACAAATATCCCCGAGCCAGAGAGTGATGGTTGTTCCCTGGCTGCTTCTGACATTGCAAAAACAATGTGTTGATTTGGATTTCACGTTCAAGCGCTCGTCGCGTCCGCACGGCTTATGCGGAGAGATATGTCATTCCAGGGGTTAGGCTAATTTCAGCCAGGCCAATTTAGATGATGTCAGCGGGTGCAGGAGAAAATGGAGCTGACCTCTCATGCCCCGCGCTGCTATACTGCGTTAGACTTTCCGTTCACCGAATTTGGTAAATCTGCCGCATTTATTTCCCCCCAGTGTCCACTTCATTACGGAGCGTCTCAGATATCGGGTGCACCATTCCATGACAGATCGCCAGCCTCCACCAGCAGAGCAACGCCGCCCTGCTCTTGTAATGCAAAGAGATAGGAGGCAACGTGAGCGTTCGGTTCAAAAATAAAACACATCGCTTCCACTGTCAGTCTCCTCTTCAGGAAACATTTGGCGGAAAAACGCTGTCCTAATCTGCCTTGTCTTTGGCTGTAATTATCAACCCTATACTATAACCAGGCCTCTGCCTCTCTCTTCTTACATTGTGTCTCTTTTGTGTTTCGCTTTTCTCATCTGTTTTTTTGTTCCCCTTTCTGTCTTTTGATTCCAGCGGATTGAAGAAGAACAGGCCTGATTGTCTCGCCTGAGGTAAGATTTCATAGGTTTACATATCAAAGTCTATAAATAGATAAGAGCTTTTGAAAGGGAAAGTGAGCAGAGAGAGGAAAGTGTGTGTATGTGTGTGTGTGCATGCTGATTTGTGCCTGCGAGTTTGTTTGTATGTCTGTATGTGAATGCACGTGTGTGTGTGTGTGTGTGTGTGCGTGTAAAGACAGAGAGGCTTTCCCACTTGCATACACAGCGAAAAGAGCCTCTACCAAAACAAAAGGGATTATGGCATTTCAAGGGTGTTGTGTTTGCTGTGTTTATTCACATAGCTCATGGGGCTGCGCAGGACCAGCAATGAATGTCAATGTCAGGGAGCGAAAGCGCTGCAACACAAGATAAATATGATGAACAATAAACACAGATTAAGGCTGAATATGCCACGCTACATCACACGCAGATCCCAAGTCTCATGGCATCAAGTAACCCTTGAAAGTGTTGACATGATCACGTTAAATTAAAAAACGACGATGGCTGCTCGCCTCGAGTGCGCCGCCACAGACGAGGCCGCGTTCATATGGATAGTTCGGGAAAATTCAGGTGTCGCACCTGCTTAGTCTAGCCCTGGAAGTGGTAGGTGTAACAGGGGGCGGGCCGTATTAGCAGCGATCATAACGCTTCGAGGACGGCGAAGATGAATGCGTCACGTGCTGTAGTTGATGGAGGTGCTTCGAATAAACTTAATTAGGCTGGGGTGCGCATTCGGCAGCAGGTGCAGTCTGTATTGCAGGTGCAGCAATACTGGCTATTAATGCACGGGACGTACAATATCTGCGTAATCAAAATGATGCCTCAGCAAACACACCCTTACCTATACATTTTCCCGTAGTAGAGAGAGAGAGAAAAAAAGTTGGATAGCAGGGAGCGGTGTTTGAAAGATAAAGCCTAATGTGCACAATATTGCAGCCTGTTAGTTAACAACTGTAGCCTTAAGTTTAAGTTAACCGATTGCTTTTCCATTCCCCCGCCTTTTTTTTTTTTTGTATTTCCACATCTAATTACACTTTCATTCATCAATGTTGATTAATAGGTCCTGTGGCACGCCTGCCTCATTTTACTCTCAATTAAGCTGGTTGATGCATGTTCTCATCAAGCAAGATGCATTGGCCTGGTTTACTTGAGGCGCTATTAGTGGACACTGTAATTAGTATCCCAGCACATAGAACTTCCCCCACCTCCTGAGCCCCTCTCCCCAAGCTGCCATCTCTGGCCTCTTTTAATGCCTTCCAAATAATGAAGATAACAGAATAGATGAGCGACGAGCAGTCCGGCTCACGTTAATCATCTTCCTCTCTGCAGTTTTTGCCCCCCTCCCCTCTCTCCCCTTCTTTTTTAGTGGGAGAATTATGGCTTGTAAAATCACCAAACTCCCGATGTCTTGACAGACCTCTTTTGTGTGCCAACCACTCCAGCTCCTCCCCACATTTTCCTTATCAGTGGGGAGATGTATGTCTTTATCACATTTCACACTCAAAAGGGAACAGCAAGCTTGATATATTTGCCAGTTACTAAATGTGGGGCTTTATCGGAAATATCAGTCTAAGTTGTGCACATTAGCCCTCATGCTCTTTGAGAAGCCACTTTAAAAGAAGGCTGATTACACGCTTGTTGCCGTCGTGATACCAGCTTCAGTGCTGGAGCCCCCTTTTTCTCGCTCAGCCAGCTTTCCCAGAGCGCTCTTCTGCCTCTGATTCCCCGCACTTCAAGGGATCTCTCTGAGGAGGGCTCTGGGGGCCTCAGCAAAGAGCCTGGCTGGGCAGATGGAGACTAAAGGATGGGTGAAGATGGAGAGAGATGGAGAGAGAGGCGGCAGGAGCAATAAAGCCAAGAGAGACGGAAAAAGAAAGAAGTCACACGGCAGCAGTGTGGCCGCTCTTTGTGCTTCACACGCTGTAGCGGTGGCCACGTCTTGTCCCCGTGTCTGTGCGGACGGCTCCCAAGGGCCCCTGTGCCGAGCTTGTAAGTGCTAATTGGGCCTGTTAGGGTCAGCAATTAGTCGGCTGCTATTGAAGGATTGTGACAGCCAGGCCTTACAGAGGCCCGTCATTCTTTTAGGGCAGAAAGAACCAGAGCAAAACAGACTGTAACATGGACAAAAGCTGATGCCGAGGCAACCAGCAGACAAGCAGCAGAGGGAGATGAACCAACAGGATATCCCACAATGCAATGTGTACTTAGGGTTAGGGGGTAGGGACCGTATGAGGCAAGAGCCCTCTTAGAGACTTCAGTCAGAAGTGGAAGGACTGATGCAACTCTCTCCTCCAAGAAATATGGCATCAACTAGCACTTTTCCCTTCCTGTATCAAATGAAGAGAGTTTGGAGTTGAAATTCTGTGTGAGTGTGATGTGGCGCAGTTTGACTTGCTATTTGTGCTGTCTTTGTGTTGCAGTTGCTCAGCCCGCTCTTGTAGTTCTCATAGTTTGCTTTCCTAAGTGTTGTAGTAGAGGGAGCTATCCAAGGACGAGGTTCTGCAAAGGTTAAAAATGTAATTATCTAAATGAAAGAAGCGATTCTCTTTTTAGTGAAAGTTCAACAAAAGACACCAAAGACGGTAAAATGTTTCTTGACTCTCAACGGTGAGAAAGAATAAAGGGAAAAAAAATACACTCGAGCACCTGTAAGTACCAGCAAGTGGCTCTCAGATGTCAGCGACAGGCGGTAAACTGCCCGACAGTCGGTCCAGCCATGCAGACCTGACGAAGCTCCCTAATGAATATGACAGGGGGTCATTAGCAGATTTGGCCTCTAACAACCACAGCTGTCTCTTATTGTCGGGCCTTCCGGTTTGTGTGGGCGTGTTTGAGATTTAGGGAGGGAGCATCTGCTGCATGCTCAGCAGCCTCGCGGCAAAACTGAGAAGTCATGGATGCTTCGTTTTCTTTGTCTTCTTTACAGATAAATTAGAAAACGAGTGCTCGAGATTTCACTGTTTTCCAGCTGGATTATTTTCAGCTGTAGGCCTCGAATACACGAGAAATGTCAGGTTAAGAAATACAAATGTGAGGCGATATGGAACAGATGTCATTTAGATAAAGCCAATAAACAGAAGCATTAAAAGCTGTATTTTGCATACATTAGCCAAACAGAGCATCAAGCAAAAGATATAAGGGAAAAATGTTAACATGGTTAACGTCCTTTTTTAATACCTTATTATGATGCAGAATAATAGAGCACAGTGAATCATGAACCAAATGTGGTGATTTGATAAATGATATTGAGGAAAAACCAGCAATGTTTAAAGCAGAGTTGTCAAATTCCTTTCTCATTATGGGCGTCATTGTTTTTAAGTCGGCCGGAGTGGTGAAAATCCTTTTTCCTCAGCATAAATAAGTCTAACTTCATATTTAATCTCTGTACTATCTCAATATAAGAAAAAGAATTTAAAACGTATGTCGCCATTTATTTTTACATGACAAAGAAATGCTGCTGTAATTACTGAAAGAAATCTGTCAGCATTACTCTTTAGACTGTAAAAAATCTTTAAATCTATAAAATTGTAAGAAAACCTCCACTAGCTCATTGACCAGACTTTCCTATAATTATAAAGCAGAAAGTTAACTTACAGAAAATGTTCAATTTTACTGATTTTACTCTGGACATATTCAAAAAAAAAAAAAGTGTATTATTACTTCATTGCGTTGGTGTCGTATGAACGGCGTACGAGTGAGGGAGGTCGTTATCAGGAGGACTAACTGCAGAATTTATGAAAATACAAAATTTATGCCCTCCTGCACCTTCTCCAAAGACGTCCAGTGGGCTGGATTGGAGTCTTTGCCGGGCCAATTCTGGCCCCTGGACCTTAAGTTTGACCTCCCTGGTTTAAAACATCACACGGTGATTAATAATACTGAATTTAACCATCATAATCATACATGTGTCTTGTGCAACAGAGGTACAGATTGCCTTTTCAGCAAGAGTCCAGTAAAGACATATTAACAAATCAGGCCAGTTCTGTTGTGGGCTTCAGTGAGGTCTAGCATTATAATAATATCATTTTATACAAACCACTCAACTAGGTGCTTCACAGGGAGTTTGGAGAAGCTTCCAGGCTTTGATTTTGCCTCACATCATGCCTAACAGCACCTCTCAGCTCTCCTAAATTCACTGTAAAGCACTGCCTCTTATCGCGTATAGCTTAAATCAAATCAGACCCATTGCCACAAATAACACGGCAGGCATAAAAAGGCGGTGGGGTTGCAGAATATTTGTCTCACGAGTGGCCCTCAACTTGTACCTAAGTGTTACCTCTTTATTATGCAGAAAGTTCAAAGGTTTGTCTGAATGCATATTTGCATTAAAGAGGAGGGGCGGGTGGGGAAATAATAAAAATGTATGGTTTCAGCCTGAAGTTGTCATAGCAACACTGTCATTGCTTTCCTTAAGCCTTTCATTTTATATTATCGTTGAGCGAAGTGAGGAAGTTACCTGCTGTGTGTGTGTCTGCGCGTGTGCGCGTGTGCACTGCGTGTATGTGACGGGTGGGGACTTGTTGTGCTCTGAGAGAGTGATGGGTTAGGCAAGATGACAGGCTGGCACAGGGGGCAAGCAAGATGGCGACTGAACATGCTTGGATCTGGGGAGAGGTGTCAGTCCTGCGGCCAGTGAAGCAGAAACACACAGGAACACTTAGGAAGAGGTGATTCAAAGAGGAAACAAACAGAAGCTCCACTTTAGATATTCCTGTGAACCCGGAGGAAGTGAATGCTGGCGCAGAAGATGATTTCTTCCACATTTAAACAATTAAATGACAGTATTTACATTTCAGCACGCTGTTCCTTCACCCTAGCTTAGCAGCATTTGCTATCTAACCACAGAAAAAGGCAAATCAGGGAGTTTACATTTGCAAACAAATTTGCAAATTCACACGTCTCCAGTAAGCGGCACTTATTTGACGTTCACCCTTCATTATAATGACGAAGCAAGATTGAATCTGTTAAATGTGATCTCCATCCACAAGGAGTAAAAAGAAGACATACCAGCTGCTCAAATTCTTAGGTGATGAATTGAGCTGCAGGCTTCCAGGCATCATTTTTCAAAAAAAAAAAAAAATCCTCATGGTCACAGTCCATTTTTTACATAAAACAGCATGAGGGTTTTTTAAAGAGAGATGCTCAACTTGTAGTCTCTCTTAGTCATGGCTAAAGAGCGATATTGCTTCGGCTTCATCGTTTACGTGGTGCAAAGGGGGGAAATTAATCAAAGCTGAAGAGTGATTTTTTTCGAGCAGCTCCCTGGGAGAATAAACATCAATAAACATTACTTAATACCCTACAACACAACCCCGCAGGGTCCCATTTAATTTCACTGGTGGAGAACGCCTAAAGTGCTACTGTTTTACACCAAATTACATACTTTGAAAGTTTGAAGAGGCAGCTAGTTTTCCCGCCCTTGAGAAAGAAATTAAATTAGCTCACATAAAACTGTGCGCGTGTGTGTGTTTGTTCCTCAGTCTAAATTATTGTATTTAGAAAAAAAAAAAAAACCTGAGAATTTCCAAGTTAGTGCAGAAAGTGATTAACAATATTATCCATCAAGCCACGACGTGCGCAGCTTTTCTTCTGTTTTTCCAACACTTTTCCTGCAGCTGCTTGCCGTTCGCATAACTTTGAGCTGTCGCGCTCGCCCGCTACAAGGTGACAGCCATCACAACACTTCACAATGTACTTTTCACAACACACTTTTTAAGGAACTGCTTGGACTGTTAATTAATTACGGCGCAATTATCCGACAGCCTCAGCGGCGTGACGTGTTTAAAAATCCGCCGCAGAAATGAGTGACACGGAGATGTGAGGCTGCCTGCCGCCCTTTTACATCCTTTTTTTTTTTTTAAAGAGTGCATACACACACACACACACACACTTGCATGCACGCTTCGCTTTAAACCAAGCGGTGGATGGCTGGAGAACACCGTCAGAACATCGCGCAATCGTGTGGGGATTTCATTCACTGTGTCAGTTTGGAAACAGACGTTCGGCGAGGATGCCGGGTGTCGTCATCTCTGTGCGTTTAACACCGTTTGGCCTCGTGTCAAACATGAAATGAGTCATATTTCATCATGCTTTTCTGAGATGTTCTAAGGAGCTCGACAGGCATTTCAGCATGTTGACTTATCTGGTATCATCAAACACGGCATGTGGGAAAATCTCTGTCAGTCAAAGCTGTCACAATCTCTTTTTCTGATTTGACTTCATCTTGATTTTCTTCTTTCAATTCTCCCTCTCCTATCAGAGTTAAAGCAGCTGCCTTGATATCATCGTGAATTTACACGTTATCATTTAGTTATTTTTCTTTTTTCATCTTGTATGAAGAGTTGAAGGGGGGGTGGGGGTGGGGGGAAAGTAAAGTTTTAATAAAAGCTGAGCCAGTGTTCACTTCAATTGATTTTATGTGGTTTTATCATGGTGACCAAATTACAGTTTTTAATCCCCAGAAATATTATCGCAGGTCACAAAGTTTTAGCTGCAAATGACATCCGACTCAGAGACTCTGCCAGAGTCCCTGCAGAGTCCCTCAAAGTGCCCCCCCCCACCCCACAAAAAAAGAGCCTCATTATAGCAGTAGACAAGAGCTGGGTTTGTGTACTGACTATCATTCTGGACTTCCAAAACCATAAACACTGTGCAAGCCCATGAAAATAAATAGTCAGCTAATGCCAGAACTTATCCCTGCTGTGGTAGCACGCTTTTTTTTTTGAAAATAAAAATAACAGAGGGAGTGATGAAAGAGCATTTGGATCCAGATTTCCTAATGGGCTGCAGGAGCCTGTTTCGAATTACAGGAGGCTAGATGGTGACGGGGCTGGAGCTGGGAGCACCTGATTGTTGTGTTTTTTTGAAAAAAACAGGAACACCTGTCATCCCCGCTCATTCATCCCTCTTTGCATCCACTGTTTTCAAGCACTCTCGGAGGGAGGAAGGGCGGCCCAAGATGAACGAGGGGCACTGGCAAATACCCAAGCCACTGATATCTGATCACCCTCCCACATCCTAGCATAGGCAGAGAGACAAAAAACCCCGTCACATCCCAGCCTGCAAGAAAGCAAGAGAGAGAGTTTAAGAGATGAGAGCTGTGTTTCCTGTTACTCTCACTCCTCCTCCTTCTCCTCCTCCTTTTATTTTGATTTAAGAGCGGAGCTACTTTAGCAGAGATATGAGGGGCTGAGAGAAAATAACAAGGCCTACCAAGAGATTAAGCCTTTAGCCACATGACTGTTATTGGAGAAGAGACTCTGTGATCCTAGCCAGTAAAACACATTTCAAAAGTTTACACGATGCTGTAGCTTTGTGCTCGCTGCCATCATAACAACAGTCGGCTGAGCTTTTGAGTTGCCGTCTGAAGATCAAATTTGAATCAAACGGATTTAAGTGGTTATACTGAGAGTTTTTCAGTTGGGCTTTAAAAAAATAACAATACAAGTCCACCGTTGTGATTTATGTGCGCATCTCTGTTCCTAACTTTTTAAATCAAGGAATTAGAAGTATGTATTAGATGTTTTTATTCCCGAAAACATCACATCTTGACTTGTTTAGTCACGTCTAACAAAGTACACCAAACAAGTAAGAAGAGAAACATTAGCTTCAGCTGATGGGTCGATTTTAATTCTTCCTTCATATGTTTGCAAAGAACGTCCTTCAACTCCTGAAGCTCCACATGCCTTCAGACGGGGCTTTGATCTGATACGCTACTGCTAACCATGACCTCTGACCCTTAAGTGTTCCTATAGGGACCACTGTGGTATTACATTTTATTTTTTGTGCTTTCATCAACAGTTTTAGTTTAAAAAACAGTGCAACTAATGTAGCTTTGAGTGAGCATTTGAGAGCTTTAATAAATGTACTAAAAAAGAAGCTGTCAGTATTAACGTGCAACGTGTAGTTATCTTGCTGGGTGTAGAGTTTCAGAAGGGTTTTTGGTTATGATACCAAAAGATTTAATATAGAATCCTGTATATCAGGGGTTTGGTTAGTGCACGTGCAAGAAACGCCCCTACATATGAACCCTGGACCTTTTTCATTCTTCTTTTCCTTCTTTTGTCAGCTTGTTTCATTTTTGCTTTTTTAAATTTAACATGTCTTAAAACTAAAATATGCAATAATTCACAAGAACCTGCTTAAAAATTAAAAAGATTATCCAACAAAGTTTTGAGGATGGCAGTCTTTCTACACTACATAAGCTAAGCTACAGGTGTATAAGAAGTCCCAGACTAGTTAGTCCGGCGACGGCAAGACAAACCAGCTCAGGTTGAGAATCTGAATCTCCAAACTGCCCAATCCCATAAGAAGCTTTCCAGATCATTTTTTCAGTGCTGATAAATCAATATTTTTAGTTACTGTTGTGAATTGCAAAACAGAGTTTTGACACATGTGTAAGCAATTTCCCTTTTTAGATTCAGAGCAGAGAACAGAGCTGTGCGACGCCTGTTGAGGCCATTTTTTTTGCTTGCCACAAAGAAAATAGATCATGTAAAGGGACCATTGAAGAAATTGACCTCAGTCGGTCAATGATGGCTTTGGTGTCAATAAAATCTTATCAGTTTTGTTCCTCACCCCAAACCCAGACCCGAAATATTATATATTAACTTTTCGTATTAATGCAAATGTATATTGTCTTTAATATGGATGAATGTTATTAATAATATTAGGTATGTACCCCCCCCCCCAACATAATTTAATGTAATTTTAAGATTTTTAATCAAACTTTCTCTCTATGTTGTGAGAAAATCATTCTAACATAGTTAGCGTGATGTGGCTCTTTTTCATACCAAAGAAGTTTAATTTTAAAAAAGTTTACATCATGATGAAATCTACTCTGATCTGCTCTCATCCTTTAAAAAAAAAAAAAAAAAAAAAAATCCTTTTTAAGCTAGTGTTGCATGAACCGGTCTTTCTCTAGGCCATGCATGCTTACTTGGAAGGTTGCAAAATGCTTCAGGAAATGCTTGAGGCAACACCGGAGCACACACAGCCGTATGCACTAACAGACACATGCAACACAAGCATGTAGAATCAAAATCCCAGCTATCGCCAACTGAACAACTTAAAGGTTAATCTGCAAGTTTATGTGTAATATATGTGAGATTTTCACAGTAGGGTCTCTGCAGATAGATGCAGCAAAGGAGCATACTGGGCTGCTAATTTGTCTAATTCTGGCTTTGAACTTTCAACCTCTCATCCACAACCCTGGTTATCCTTGACTTGTCACCCCTCGTGACAAATCTTTTATCAACAGGCACGATTTCATTTGCATCTCATATCTCTGTTAGATAAATGAATAGATTGGTCACTGGTAATCATTTCACTGTCGGTGACTTTTCGGAAAGAAAAAAAAAGAAAGCGAAAAAAAGGGAGAGATAATCTTTAAATAAAACTGATAAGCTTAACATTCAGTGCACAGTGCATTTCATTTCCTCCTCTGCAGGGATAGAATATCAAACACAAAACATGAAATGTGTTTTAAATCACTGGAGGATGGTGACATGATTGTTTCCAGCACACACACATGCACACGCTCACAGACAGCACTTTCCTTTTCTTTTTTCCCCTCCCTTGTACGTAATCTGCAGAACAATCACACAGAAGCCACACATCACAGTGACAGAGATGCACCTCCTCTCTACCTCTCAGTATCGATCTCCCATCCAATCTAAATGACCCTGTTAACCATTCCCTTAGCCCACCCCGCCTCTTCTCTTTACTACCCCTCACTGCTTTGAGCCCTACTTAGCGGCAGCAGCACTAACCCCCACCACCCCGCCGCGCCCCACCCTACCCGAACTGCCGCCCACCCACTCGCACACATCCACCACCTTAGTCCTCTTAGTTTAAAATGGCCCGGTGTGAAATAACTCACATCACTACAAGAGGGATGAGGTCATTAGAACATGTGACGCCCTCTTGAAACAGCAAGCATGATTGAAAAATCGATTTTGATGCCTGTTTTTTTTTTTGCCTCTCTCTCCTCCTCCTTCTCCTCTGTGCTCACCTCTCATGCCGTCTGTGTTTGCATTTACTCTTAACAAAGCTCCCCGGTAACGCATTTCCACCAGTGAAATGCCAAATCAAAAGACATAAAACTATTACAGCAACGCTCCTTGTACTTCAAATAGCCTTTATCTTTGTCTACCTCTCACAGCTTTTCATGCTGCTCTTCTGATTTTTTTTTTTTTTTTTTTGTGGGGGGGGGGGGGTTTTTATTTTTAGTTATTT
>VUQG01006751.1:1597-24933 GCA_015106755.1 Etia nguti | reverse complement strand
TAGTTAGGGCTGGATCAGGTGACCCTGAATCCTCCCTTAGTTATGCTGCAATAGACGTAGGCTGCCGGGGGATTCCCATGATGCATTGAGTTTTTCCTTTCCAGTCCTCTTTCTCACTCACTTTGTGTTAATAGACCTTTCTGCATTGAATCATACCTGTTATTAATCTCTGTCTCTCTTCCACAGCATGTCTTTATCCTGTTTTCCTTCTCTCACCCCAACCGGTCGCAGCAGATGGCCGCCCCTCCCTGAGCCTGGTTCTGCCGGAGGTTTCTTCCTGTTAAAAGGGAGTTTTTCCTTCCCACTGTCGCCAAAGTGCTTGCTCATAGGGGGTCATATGATTGTTGGGTTTTCTCTGTATCTATTATTGTACGATCTACTACACAATATAAAGCGCCTTGAGGCGACTGTTGTTGTGATTTGGCGATAAAATTGAATTGAATTGAATTGAAAAGCTGTAAAAGTTATGAAAATAGTTAAAAGTCCAAAATTGCTGCTTGTCTGTAGTGAGGAGAAGATCAACCAAATTAAGAATTATAAATAGCTTCAAGTGCACATTCAGGTCTGTGAGCCTCATTTAGACTCTCAGACACTGAGCTATTCAAAGACACTTTGTATAAAGTTTATTTTATGTAATTTTCTATTCTGAACTGTAAATTTATTGTATAAGGTGTATAATGTTTTCATAGGCCTGGAGAAGTTTGAAACCTTTTGTCCTCCACAATGGGAATGGCTAAAAAATAAAAACAGGTATCACTTTAGCCAACTCCTCTTCCTGCCCTCTTTCCTTCGTTCACATAATGGTATGATCCTAGTCTGTCTTTGCGTGTGATTGGCTGCATGGAGTGCCCATCAAAATAAAACAAAATCCCACCCCTGTCAGCATGGATTCTCAGCAGGGCTGAAGATTCTCACATACCAACGGGCCATTAATAATTGACATATGAAATGATCTCAAGGGCCAGATGTGGTCCACGAACCGTACGTTTGCCACCCCTAGTATAAATCATCCACACCACACCTAGGGTGAACTTCTTTCTGTGGAACTGCATAGCATTTTTATCCCTTGTTCCCCTGTCCCACAACTTGAGACAATGCTCCAGATTTTGACTGGTCCTGCAGGACACACACTTTTCTCAAATCTGGTTGTTATACGTATAGAAAGGGAAGCTGTTTAATTACAGTCAAAAGAACATCCCAAGTTACACATCACAAGCTTTGCAGATTTTTAAAAAATATGACAGAAACTACTACAAAGAAAATAAATTCTGAGTATATTCTGCAAAATAGCTTTTGTCTTTTTTTCTAGAGGTTTTTTTAAGTTTTGTTGAGCAGAAAAATATGTTTCTAAAATTGTCAGATGTGCCAAAAAGAAGTGTGTCAGTCTATAAATGCACCCAAACCAAAACCTAAAAAACGCTGAAATGAAAGTGAAATAAATGAGAAGCATGAGATTAGAAAAACAAACTTAAGCTTCATTTTATCCTTATTGTACTTACTTAGCAAGAGAGTTGGAAACATAATATATTTGTCCTGTACGTGCTTGATGACAAGTTCACATTGTTGCTGTGGCCTCATGTAGTTTGTTGGGATCCTAAACACACCACATGATAGAGCTTGACTTGCTGTCACTGTACCACAGGATGAAGGAGTTAATCAAAGATAACAAAATGCCAAATTTCTTAGGTTTACCACCATCACGAAAGCTTGTTACATGCACATACATTTAAGCATGTAAAAGAATTACATTAAAAAGTATTATTGACCAGCTCAGAGTGTCAAAATAAACATTACAGAGTACAAATTGCAAGATTGTGTTTTTACTGAGTGAAAATTTCATGTCAAAATGTTTAAAAAGTTTGTCATACTAAATACATTTGACATTTCAGTGATTGTATTGCACAACAAGTGGAATGAGGTTGACATTCAAACTGCAGTGATGTGCATGTGCCAAAAGTGGACTTGAAGCTGTGTCTGCAGAGTCAGTTGAAGTGTTAATAGGTTGACATATGAGTGTGAATGCCTGAGAGATATCTCTTACAGTTAATCACATGTAATTATTCGTATAATTTAGTTATTACGAAACTGTTACACAGTAACTCTCAATGACACTGCAAGTTATTGATGACAATTTAAAAATAATTTTTTGTTTGTTAATATTTTTAATTAAAATTAAAAAAAATATACCTTAATAAAAGTTTGAAACCTGTTTTTTTACTTTAATTGGTCCGACCATTTGACAAGGGACGTGAGCTATTTTAAGTAGGGATTATGAACAATTCAGGATGTGCATTTGGTGATGGAAACATGACACATAAGATGTACGTACTAGCGACAAATGCTAAACTCATGTACCCATCAGCTGTCTTCCGGACCATATTTGGTTTATGTTATATATTTAACTTATGCATTGTAAGCAAACACACTCAATGCATTCATATCTGTGTATGTAGTAGAAGACATGTGAAAGTTGTTTGTGGAGAAATTATCTGCAGCATTTTGATGCGTTAGATCACTCTGGCCCATCAATGTTGTGCTTTTAAAATTATGAAGTGTATAAAAACATTAAATAATTAAATAATTACCTATAAACATATTTATATAACTTTTTTCCACTTATACAAAAAATGCATTAGACATTATGAAATTGTTTAATCTTCAGTAAATATGCATTAAATGTTCTTATTACTTGTATATGTTTTATAAGTCATTCAAAAATGACTCATTCAAAAAGGTTTCTAATAAAAATATTCTATCTAACTATTGTTCTCCAAGTACATTTAGTGTGTCTATTTATTCTTTGCTGTAATTAACAATAACATTTTTTCTATCCACATAAGAAAATCTCCACTGAGTGCAGCCTGTCACCAGGTGGGAGAAAGCAAGCAATATTTATGTTCAAAACAGATACAGGGTGCATATGAGGATGCAAATTAGGGAGAAAGTCATAAAGGAAAATCAAACAGAAAAATCTGAATATTCCTGCTAAGGACCTGCATCACTGTAATTATCCTCACATTTATATATTATAAATTTATAAAATATAATAAAAAATTTTAATTAAAAAAAATAGAAAGTGTGTTTTTACTTGAACTGGTTTGACAATTTGACAAAAAAACAACAACCCATAAATGTGTATTTATGCTGATTTTAGTAGGGATTATTAACAGTGTGCATTTGTTGATGGAAACATGAAACATTTGATGTTACATACTAGCGACAAATGCTGAACTCATGTAACCATGAGCTGCCTTCCTGGCCATGTTTGGTCTATGTCATATATTTAACGTATGCTTTGTAAGCAAACACACTGAGTGCATTCAAGTCTGTGCGTGCTGTAGAAGATTTGTGGTGTTGGTGGTGACATTATCAATATTAATATGAATATTAACACCTTAATTATTATATACTTTGGTAAATATGCAGTATATTTTAATATTAATTAATACTAATTGTATATGTTTGATAAGTTATTGATCGCTCATTCAAAAAGGTTTTTTAAAGAAACAGTCTGGAAATCTAACTATTGTCTTGCAAATACATTTGTCTGTTTATTTATTTTTTAACTATAACTAGCAATAATATTGCTATTGCCCCACATATGATTCTCCCCTGAGTGCAGCTTGTCAGCAGGGGGCAAAAAGTAAGCAATGGTTTCAAAATAGACACAGAGTACAGATGAGGATGCAAGCTCTTACGTGGGATGTCTTAAAAGATACAAAAAAATATATAATTACCAGGGATGTAATGTATGATATGACAAAAAAAAATTGATGTAAAACACAAGCCTTTTGAATATAAAGAATCATAAATGAAGTAAATGACAGTGTGCAGAGGAGAAAGACTGCAGGGAGGATCAGGAAGTTCATCATGGATTAACATAACTCTGCAGTATTTGACGGTCTACACACACTTGACTTGTGTGGGTCATTAGAGCTATTTTATCTAATGGGGTGAAAAAAAAGGTTAAAACATAGTGGTGTACTAACTTCTTGAACTGTAAGAAGGCTCACTTTGTTTCGTAAGGCACACATATTATTAGCTGTGCTAAAACATCTATCAAGTAGCAAATACGACATTCATTTCTCACACTGTTTAGTAGCCATCCTTAACCTACAGTAAAAACTTGACCTTGAACTTGGTCTGGCACCGCAGACTTGACCTAGTGTTAATAAATTCCAACACACCATTCCCACTTGTAGCACTGAATGTTGCCATTCCAACATATATCTCTAATTATTCTGTGTAGCGTGGCAACAGCTGTAGCCAACTTGGATTTATGGCATTCCAGAGTTGACCCTGAGACACGGGAAGAAACTGTTGAATTGTATAAAATTGTTTCAGTGTGTCCTTCATTATAAACCGACGTTTATAGTTTTTAATGTTTTTACATCTTCATCTGTCTAATAAAGCATCCTGACTCTCAGATAGCATCATTTATTAGCTTAGATAATATTCAGGTTGTGACTGTATCAAGAGAGAAGTGAGACACTGGTATGTGAGTGGGACATCTTCAGCATTATCCTAAGCTGCTCATGAGAATCAGACATTTTTGCGGTTACTTTCCCGTCTTAATCTAGCTGGTAAATCAGTAGGAACATTTTTATGGACAAATACTCAAAGAAAATGAGTCAGAAATTAATAAGAAAAACAAAAATATCTCAAAGTTTACACAGGTCAGTGGAATTAAATAATAGTAAATGACTGTGTAAGCGTAACAATAGAGTACTGTTCAAGTCCATCTTCAAATATTACTTGAAAATAGACTTGAAGCCTCTAAAGATTGGAGTTGTGGTTACACTCATACAGCGTCAGTGAAAAATGAGCCGCTTTGCAGCCTGTGCATACAGCTGTTTTCATTAAAGGTTCAGCTGTAAGTAGATCTTCATCTATGTGACACTGTCCTGAAAAATGCAGCTGAAATACAATCTGTGTTGATATAGTGTAAACTATGGCAAAGGCAACCAGGGGGAATCATTGTTTAAGTGATGCTTCATAAAATAAATCAGCTTCACAACTGCAACATGAAAAAATATAAGGCATTTTTTGGAAACCCCTTGTCTTTTGCACCTTGTTTCTTTAATGTGGACATGATAGTTTGAATCGTTTTCAAGTGAGAAATCCTTCGCTTTCTTCAAAAATAGCTTTAAAGAATGTTTAGATGTGAAAGCTGATGTACAGTATGTCCTTGCGCTACGTTTCAGCGAATGTCTGCTCTCACTGGTATCCACACCACATTTGGCATTTCTCCCATATATAACTTTGTCGGGTAAGCATGCTGCATTGAATATAAGTAGTCCGCGAGAGCACATCACTCTGTGGTAGAAGAAGAAGACTCTTGCTTGTGGTAGGTTTGTCTTCTATCTGCTTTGAAACTAATAGTATGTTCATTATTTCAGATAGCACTTAAATAAATCTATTTATTTACTTTTTTAAAACAAGCATTTTCCTAGTAATTGACAATATCTCATATGTATTCAACAGGATTGTGCAATATAACATACTTTTGACAGAAACAGAGTCAGGTATGGACAACTTTTAACTATTTTAAATTGTCAGGATTTTATGTTTTATATTTCTTGTCTTTGATAAGAAGGTTAAGGTGTGAGCTGTCCACTCACAAGAACCGACGATAGCTCTAACATATTTGTCTAAGATTACACTTATTTGTCATAACATCATAGAAGTAAACCGCCACCATGAGTACGGACGCAGAGATGGCCGTTTATGGCAAAGCTGCCATTTACCTCCGTAAGCCAGAGAAGGAGAGAATTGAGGCTCAGAACAAACCTTTTGATGCCAAGAGTGCCTGTTACGTGGTTGATGCCAAAGAGCTGTACCTGAAGGGAACTATCATTAAGAAAGATGGTGGCAAAGTCACTGTCAAAGTCTTGGAAACTCAGGAGGTCGGTATCATCAAGTTAGAGTTAACTGAGAGTCAGACATGACAAATTCTCATCGTGATCAATGTGCTGTTGCAGGACAGGACAGTCAAAGAAGAAGATGTCTCTCCAATGAACCCTCCCAAGTTCGACAAAATTGAGGACATGGCCATGATGACCCACCTCAATGAAGCCTCTGTGCTGTATAACCTCAAAGAGCGTTACGCAGCATGGATGATCTATGTAAGACTTTCTTCCTAAGAAGCAAGTAAAACTTTGAAAATTAGTCTTCTAGCAGCAATTGTTAATTAGCATTCACTTTTACATCTCTTTAACCACTTTTAGACCTACTCTGGGTTGTTCTGCGCCACAGTAAATCCCTACAAGTGGCTCCCAGTGTATGACTCTGAAGTGGTAGCTGCCTATAGAGGCAAGAAGCGTATGGAGGCTCCACCCCACATCTTCTCTGTCTCTGACAACGCTTATCAGTTCATGCTTACTGGTATGCCTTTAACTCAAAAATCAAATATTTAATCATATATATGGTAAAAACTGCAGAAATACATAGTAAACTCCTTTTTCATTTTAACAGATAGGGAGAACCAGTCTGTCTTGATCACGTAAGTGTCACATTTTTTGACTTTTTAAAAAATAGTTCAACATTTGGAACAAACTCTTAAAAGTCTTTGTCTACACCCAGTGGAGAATCTGGTGCCGGAAAGACTGTGAACACCAAGCGTGTAATCCAGTACTTTGCCACTATCTCAGTTGGTGGAGAAAAGAAGAAGGAACAATCCGGCAAAATTCAGGTACACAATCGTGATAAGATTTCTAAAATTATTACAGAATATACTTCAGGAAGAAAAATAATTTTCTCAAATATTTCTTAAACCTGGGTTTAAGGGGTCACTGGAGGATCAGATTATTGCAGCCAATCCCTTGCTGGAGGCTTATGGTAACGCCAAAACTGTGAGGAATGACAACTCTTCTCGTTTTGTAAGTATGGATTGATCTTTAGATAGGAGAAATAGTGTTATGGTTGTTGTGTGACTTTGACAGCTCCTTTTGTTCCAAACAGGGTAAATTCATCAGAATTCACTTTGGCCAAACTGGTAAACTGGCTAGTGCTGATATTGAGACATGTAAGTGACAAATTCACAATGTGAGTAGTTCATCTGAGCTTGGGACAAACTGTGACTTCAAAATTTGATCCAAATTTGCAGATCTGCTGGAGAAGTCTAGAGTGACATTCCAGCTTCCTGATGAGAGAGGTTACCACATCTTCTACCAGATGATGACAAACCACAAGCCAGAGCTGATTGGTAAGCAGCGAGACCAAGTTGTTGCACAGTTCTCGTTTCAAACAATTTATTAAACATTTCAACCTTTTCTGTTTTATTTTTTTTTCTACAGAAGTGGCCCTCATCACAACCAACCCCTACGATTTCCCCATGTGCAGCATGGGTCAGATTACTGTGGCCAGCATTGATGACAAAGTTGAGCTGGAAGCAACAGATGTGAGTGAGATTTATAATTAAAATGTCAATGATGTTGTGTCTTCAAAAAAAACCCAAACATTTATGCAGTGTTTCATGTGGACACTTTTGAACAGAATGCTATTGACATCCTGGGCTTCAGTGGTGAGGAGAAGATGAGCATCTACAAAATGACTGGTGCTGTGCTTCATCATGGTAACATGAAGTTCAAGCAGAAGCAGCGTGAGGAGCAAGCTGAGCCTGATGGCACAGAGGGTGAGTACTTAGTACAAAAATACTTGTGAATAAGAGCAGTATGGTTCGTAATTAGACTGAAAAATCCTTGTCACATACTGTAATTATAAATGACTGTTTTTAGATGCTGACAAGGTTGCTTACTTGCTGGGTTTGAACTCTGCTGACATGCTGAAGGCTCTGTGCTATCCCAGAGTGAAGGTCGGAAATGAGTATGTCACCAAGGGACAGACTGTACCTCAGGTAAATGAGACAAACTGGTACAAAAACATGCACTGCCTAAATCAGAGCGCATTTGGATCAAATGAAACAAAATCTTGTACCAGAGTTAATAGACAATTATCTGCCAGGTATATGTTTGTTAAAGATTTGGTCTTAAAAAGCATTTTGTGATTTAATCAAATTTTCCCTTTTTACTTTTTTAGGTGCTGAACTCTGTGACAGCCCTGGCCAAGTCCATCTATGAAAAGATGTTCTTGTGGATGGTCATCCGTATCAACCAGATGTTGGACACAAAGCAGCAAAGGAATTTCTTCATTGGTGTCCTGGATATTGCTGGCTTTGAGATCTTTGATGTAAGCTTTATTGCTAAAACATGGGGAAACTCTACTTTAATTATAAGATTCCACTTTGTGACTTTTCTCCCTACCCTTTTCTCCCCTCACAGTTCAACACCTTGGAGCAGCTGTGTATTAACTTCACCAATGAGAAACTGCAACAGTTTTTCAACCACCACATGTTCGTCCTGGAGCAAGAGGAGTACAAGAAGGAGGGTATTGTCTGGGAGTTCATTGACTTTGGCATGGACTTGGCTGCCTGCATTGAGCTTATTGAAAAGGTATACTTCAAGTTCATGTTTGAACCTTATGTTCGTGTATCTTTTGTATGTTAGTTTTGTTATAATAGAAAAAAAGTGTCACTTGGTGACATATCTCCTTTCTGTACCTTCATCAAGCCCATGGGCATCTTCTCCATCCTTGAAGAGGAGTGCATGTTCCCCAAGGCAACTGACACATCCTTCAAGAACAAGCTATATGACCAGCATCTTGGCAAGTGCAAAGCATTTGAGAAGCCAAAACCTGCCAAGGGCAAGGCTGAGGCCCACTTCTCCCTGGTGCACTATGCTGGCACTGTGGACTACAACATCTCTGGCTGGCTGGATAAGAACAAGGACCCACTGAATGAATCTGTTTTGCAACTTTACCAGAAGTCCTCAGTTAAACTGCTGGGTCATCTGTATCCTCCTGTAGTTGAAGGTATGATGTAACTGAAAACATACATTTTCCATATTCTACATATTATTGAGTTTTGTGTGGTACTACATGCTGTAAATCTAGAGTCTCCCAATGTTTTAAATTACAATTTACAAACGAAAAACAGAGACTGGCGGTGGCAAGAAGGGAGGCAAGAAGAAGGGTGGCTCCATGCAGACTGTGTCTTCACAGTTCAGGGTAAGGTTTGAGAAGTAAATTAAATGTAAAATAATACATTTTTGATATTTACTTTTCATGACAAAAGTTTGCTTTTTTTCTGCCTACAGGAGAACTTGGGCAAGCTAATGACAAACCTGAGAAGCACCCATCCTCACTTTGTGCGCTGCCTGATCCCTAATGAGTCAAAGACTCCAGGTAACCCAACACAATCTGTGTGCCTGCGTACACAGGTTTGGATTAGAAAACAGAAAATTAGTGTTTGTTCACAGTATAAACTCAAACATTTTCATTCTACAGGCCTGATGGAGAACTTCTTGGTCATCCACCAGCTCAGGTGTAACGGTGTGCTGGAGGGTATCAGAATCTGCAGAAAAGGTTTCCCCAGCAGAATCCTCTATGGTGACTTCAAACAGAGGTGCAATTAATATCCTCGTGGACTTTTGATTCAAAGCATGATAAGAAAATTCTGACACTGACAAATCACTCTCTCACAAAAGATACAAGGTACTCAATGCCAGTGTCATCCCTGAGGGCCAGTTCATTGACAACAAGAAGGCTGCAGAGAAACTGCTTGGATCAATTGATATTGATCACGACCAGTACAGATTTGGACACACTAAGGTAAACAGCCTGATTGCATTATTATAGATCCATGCATGAATAAAGAATTACTTTTTCAATTTTAAAAAAATCAAGATCAAGTGTCAATCAACAAGTTTCCATCCCAAAATTTCAATAACCCTGGATTCATTATCACAGTTACACACGAAGATCAAATCAAAATTTCTCCTAATTTTCACAAAGTACATTTAATCAACTACTTGATCCATTTATTGTTATGTTTTCTTTTTTGTTTTAAAAATTCTCATTATTTTATGTGGCTCATTTGACATAAATTGTTCTACTTTGCGCACACATGAGATACTGTATGGTAGATAAGGAATGTAGTCGATTTCACAACCGACTCCCATATGTAATGCAGATGTGGCCACACAGGAGGCACAAGGTTTCTCAAATAACATGTCATCGGTTGAGCAACCCTTTAACTGTGTATGTTTATAAACATCCCCAAACCTGATCTTGATTTACATTTACTGTACATATACTTTCTGAATCATTTCTAATTTAATGCTTTGTATAATATAATTCTCTCTTGTGAACATTTAGGTGTTCTTCAAGGCTGGTCTCCTGGGTACCCTTGAGGAGATGAGAGATGAAAAGTTGGCAGCTCTGGTCACCATGACTCAGGCTGTCTGCCGTGGTTTCCTCATGAGAAAGGAGTTTGTCAAAATGATGGAGAGGAGGTATGTTGAACACAGCAATTAAGAGCAATGAGCCAGAATAAAAATAGTGAAAAATAACTTTGTCATAATGGAAATCTCTTGTGCACAGGGAGTCCATCTTCACCATCCAGTACAACATCCGCTCATTCATGAATGTGAAACACTGGCCATGGATGAAGGTGTACTACAAGATCAAGCCTCTGCTCAAGAGTGCTGAAACTGAGAAGGAGCTGCAACAGATGAAGGAGAATTATGAGAAGATGAAAACAGATCTGGCTACTGCCCTGGCCAAGAAGAAGGAAATAGAGGAGAAGATGGTGTCCCTTCTGCAGGAGAAGAATGATCTGCAGCTCCAAGTGGCATCTGTAAGTAGATATCAAGAGAAGCTGTGCCCTTTTATTTTGTTACCATAAAATGTTAATGTGTTCATGTGTGTCCTTCGAATGCAAACTAGGAATCAGAGAATCTCACAGATGCTGAGGAGAGATGCGAGGGACTTATCAAGAGCAAGATTCAGCTGGAGGCCAAACTCAAAGAGGTAACTGAGAGACTGGAGGATGAAGAAGAAATCAACGCCGAGCTTACTGGCAAGAAGAGAAAGCTGGAGGATGAATGCTCTGAGCTCAAGAAGGATATCGATGACCTGGAGCTTACCCTGGCTAAAGTAGAGAAGGAGAAACATGCCACTGAGAACAAGGTTTGACATTCAGGATATACCTAGCAGATTAAAAAACATGTATACAACTCTACAGTCATATGGTAATAACACTGTAATTGCAAATGTAGGTGAAGAACCTGACTGAAGAGATGGCTTCTCAAGATGAGAGCATCGCTAAGCTGACTAAGGAGAAGAAAGCTCTTCAGGAGGCTCATCAGCAGACTCTTGATGACCTACAGTCTGAGGAAGACAAAGTCAACACTCTGACCAAGTCCAAGACCAAGCTTGAGCAGCAAGTTGATGATGTAAGTTGAAAATGTCACACGTGATGGCAAAAAAAAGAGAGAAAAGAAACCTCTTCTTGAACAAGAGAATAACAAACTCATGTCATTGTGCAGCTGGAGGGTTCTCTGGAACAAGAGAAGAAGCTTCGTATGGACCTTGAGAGAGCCAAGAGGAAGCTGGAGGGTGATCTGAAGCTCGCCCAGGAATCCATTATGGATCTTGAGAATGACAAGCAGCAGTCTGATGAGAAACTGAAAAAGTACTTTCATTTTTTTCTCCCTTTATGACCAACATCCTTCTAAGGATTGGACATAATATGTACATTTATCAACTATCCAACTTGTTATTTTCACAGGAAGGACTTTGAAATCAGTCAGCTCCTTAGCAAGATTGAGGATGAGCAGTCAATGAGTGCCCAGCTTCAGAAGAAGATCAAGGAGCTTCAGGTAAATGATACATAATGTTACATCAAATGATAGTCCATACATATTTTCTGCTTCCTACTTTAAATGTGAAAGTTTACTTAAAGGAGACACATATCTAATTCAACAGGCTCGCATTGAAGAACTGGAGGAGGAGATTGAGGCTGAGCGTGCTGCTCGCGCCAAGGTTGAGAAGCAGAGAGCTGACCTCTCCAGGGAACTTGAAGAGATCAGTGAAAGGCTGGAGGAAGCCGGTGGTGCGACTGCTGCTCAGATTGAGATGAACAAGAAGCGTGAAGCTGAGTTCCAGAAGCTCCGTCGTGACCTGGAGGAGGCTACTCTGCAGCATGAAGCCACCGCTGCTGCTCTTCGCAAGAAGCAGGCTGACAGCGTTGCTGAGCTGGGAGAGCAGATCGACAACCTCCAGCGTGTCAAGCAGAAGCTTGAAAAGGAAAAGAGTGAATACAAGATGGAGATTGATGACCTGTCCAGCAACATGGAAGCTGTCGCTAAAGCAAAGGTAAACAACAAAATGCATTTATTTTAATACTTAAATTACCAGCAAATAGTGATGACATAAAATCTTGTCACTGATGAATCTTTTTCTCCCTCTTTAGGGAAATCTTGAAAAGATGTGCCGTACTCTTGAGGACCAACTTAGTGAACTGAAGGCCAAAAATGATGAAAATGTCCGTCAGATCAATGATTTGGGTGCACAGAAAGCACGCCTCCTTACTGAAAATGGTTTGTATAAGACAACATGCAGTGATCTGAACTTAGCCCTTTGCAGTGATCTTCTGTTTTCGATAGAAAAACTGAACACAAACTAAAGTTTGATGACTACTTTTACACAAGGTGAGTTCGGCCGTCAGATTGAAGAGAAAGAAGCTCTCGTCTCTCAGCTGACCAGAGGCAAACAGGCCTTCACACAGCAGATTGAGGAGTTGAAGAGACACACTGAAGAGGAGGTTAAGGTAAGAAACACTTCAGTGGAGGCTGGTACAGAGCAGGTGATGCGTATGCTGTAAGGCCCAAGTTTGAATCCATCCTAAGGCCATTTATTACATGTCTACCCCCTCGTCTCCCTTCTCACTATTGTCCTATCTCAATTAAGACTAAAAAATATATATATTTCAGCAAAGTGCGTATAGTTTTTTGTTGGTGATTCTGACATTTTGCTCATGTAATGATGTGTCTTACACCAGGCCAAGAATGCCCTTGCCCATGCGCTGCAGTCAGCTCGCCATGACTGTGACCTGCTGAGGGAGCAGTTTGAGGAGGAGCAGGAGGCCAAGGCTGAGCTGCAGCGTTCAATGTCCAAGGCCAACAGTGAGGTGGCTCAGTGGAGAAGTAAATATGAAACTGATGCTATCCAGCGCACTGAGGAACTTGAGGAATCCAAGTGAGTTTTTAGTTAGTAAGAATGTGAACAAAAAATAAGTAAAACGATAAGCTTTTACTGAGAAAACCTTTTTTTTTTAAAGGAAAAAGCTGGCACAGCGCCTTCAGGAGGCTGAGGAGCAGATCGAGGCTGTTAACTCCAAGTGTGCTTCTCTGGAGAAGACCAAACAGAGGCTCCAGAGTGAAGTGGAGGACCTCATGATTGATGTGGAGAGAGCTAATGGCCTGGCTGCCAACCTGGACAAGAAACAGAGGAACTTTGACAAGGTAACATCATTTACTTTGCTTGAACAAGACACAAACTCCTGGTTTCTCTTTGTATGGGTGAATAACTGCATCAAATGCATATCTAGGTGTTGGCAGAGTGGAAACAGAAGTATGAGGAGGGTCAGGCAGAGGTGGAAGGATCTCAGAAGGAGGCTCGTTCTCTCAGCACTGAACTGTTCAAGATGAAGAACTCCTATGAGGAAACCTTGGATCAGCTGGAGACCATGAAGCGTGAAAACAAGAACCTGCAACGTGAGTTCCTGCTATGCTGTGCAAGTAACTTGTGTTCATATTTGATGTCTTAAGACTAAACAATATCACACATGCCTCTGCAGAGGAGATTTCAGATCTGACTGAACAGATTGGTGAGACTGGAAAGAGCATTCATGAGCTGGAGAAGGCCAAGAAGCAGGTGGAGACAGAGAAGGCTGAGATCCAGACAGCTCTTGAAGAGGCTGAGGTAAATCTTTGTCTGAGGAGCTCCTCTGAAAATATATATTCAGTCATAAACAAGTACACTGTAAAATCTACAAACGCAGAGATGAATATCTTTTCATATTCATTCTTTCATATGATTAGGGAACTCTGGAGCACGAAGAGTCTAAGATCCTGCGTGTTCAGCTGGAGCTCAACCAGGTCAAAGGTGAAGTAGACAGGAAGCTGGCAGAGAAAGATGAAGAGATTGAGCAGATCAAGAGGAACAGCCAGAGAGTGACTGACTCCATGCAGAGCACTCTGGATTCTGAGGTCAGGAGCAGGAATGATGCCCTGAGAATCAAGAAGAAGATGGAGGGTGATCTGAATGAGATGGAGATTCAGCTGAGCCATGCTAATCGCCAGGCTGCTGAGTCCCAGAAACAGCTGAGAAACGTCCAGGCACAGCTGAAGGTATGATAGGCACAGAGCTGTTGTACACACTCTGTGTAACTGATTTTGTTATTCATGTGAATATAATTTTGATATTCTTTTTACTAGGATGCACAATTGCACCTGGATGATGCTCTCAGGTCTCAGGATGACCTCAAGGAACAAGCTGCTATGGTGGACCGCAGGAACGGTCTCATGGTAGCTGAAATTGAGGAGCTTAGAGCTGCTCTGGAACAGACAGAGAGAAGCCGCAAAATCGCTGAGCAGGAGCTGGTGGACGCCAGTGAGCGTGTTGGACTGCTGCACTCTCAGGTGAACATTTTTAAAGATACACTTTAATTCTTTTTTTAGTAGGAATAATCACAATGACAAACTTAAAATTAACATCCTAAAATGTAAACTTTCCATTTCTTAGAACACAAGCCTTCTGAATACCAAGAAGAAGCTTGAAGCTGACCTGGTTCAGATCCAGAGTGAAGTGGAGGACACTGTTCAGGAAGCAAGAAATGCAGAGGAGAAGGCCAAGAAGGCCATCACTGATGTAGGTTTATACACATGTCTACTACGATGGTACAACTCAGCTTTGTTTTCACACTGTTAATTGAGGTCATGTTTTCTAGGCTGCTGTGATGGCTGAGGAGCTGAAGAAGGAGCAGGACACTAGCGCTCACCTGGAGAGGATGAAGAAGAACCTGGAGGCTGCTGTTAAGGACCTGCAGCACCGCCTGGATGAGGCGGAGAATCTGGCTATGAAGGGTGGCAAGAAACAGCTCCAGAAACTTGAGTCCAGGGTAAGAACATTGTGCAGGTGAAAAATATGTGTGAAGACATATATTATATATATTATATATATATATATATATACACACATATATATATACACATATATATATATAAACCATGGATTTTAAAAGTTTGCTCAATTTTCTGAAGGTGCGTGAACTGGAGGCTGAGGTTGAAGCTGAGCAGAGGCGTGGTGCAGATGCTGTTAAGGGTGTCCGCAAATATGAGAGGAGAGTGAAGGAGCTCACCTATCAGGTAAACCACATTAACATTTTACATCCATCCATCCATCCTGTTCCACTTATCCTTATCAGGGTCGCGGGGGGCTGGAGCCTATCCCAGCAACCATAGGATGACATTTTTAAAATGTATTTTCTTTTATAGACTGAGGAGGACAAGAAAAACATTAACAGGCTGCAGGATCTGGTTGACAAGCTGCAACTTAAGGTGAAGGCCTACAAGAGGCAGGCTGAGGAAGCGGTAAGGACTACACACAGAAAAAAAACCCTCAACTCTATGTCAGACTTTAGTTTTGTGCAAACAAACTGTCATCGTTTTGGACACTAAGAAATTGTGACTTATTACAATGTTACAGGAGGAGCAGGCCAATGTTCATCTGTCCAAGTACAGGAAGCTCCAGCATGAGTTTGAGGAGGCTGAGGAACGTGCCGATATTGCCGAGTCCCAGGTCAACAAGCTGAGAGCTAAGAGCCGCGACTCTGGCAAGGTAAATGTACACACACTTTAGACTTTGCACAAAGTTATAAGAAGAAATATCCCAATTCTGCTTCGAATTTCATAAAATTGGCTACAGACAATAATTTGATTTGTTTTCACTGAATGGTCTGTTTTTATACACACTGACCCATATGTACTGTTTTGTTTTGTTTTATAGGGAAAAGATGCAGCTGAATAGAGCACACGTGTGAATGGTGCATTTCTAATCATATAATATGATGTGAAATACACTCCAATAAAATATTTTTTATCACAATTTCCTGTCTGTGATATTTTCATAGTAATAAACAAGAGAGTAAACATGACACACGGGTAACCTAAGTGCTAATGAATCTTTACTGAGGTATCCTGCATTCAGTTATTAATTTAGGTATAAATACATACAAGTATATCTCAACCATTTATAACATCTTAGGATTTTGAGCACAAACAACTCAGAGCAAAGATATTCCAGAGGGACTCATAAATGTAAATAAGAAGTTAGAGACACTGGTTTGGGAGGGAAAAAAGAATCACAATAATCTGCACTTAAAGAAACAACACCAACATAAATAAATAGGTAACATTAATAACTTCATTCAAAATACATTCTGGTGTATTTTAAGCTTTCTTTGTAATCCAGTGCTATTGCTTAAAAAACATGCCCCACATAATCAGTTTAAAATTCAGCTACAGAATGTGTGCAGTGGAAAAAAGTGACATACTGAGTTTGAGAAGAACGTTTATAAAGAGCCTGTTTTACTCATTGGATGACATTTCAAAGAGAGCCTGGCTTTTTGGATAATAATCATAATGAGCATTCAAAACTAATCATTATTGTTCCTGAAGCACATGCTAGCTGAATGAGACTGGCATAGCCAAAATAAAAGTAATACCACACTGTACCTGTGTATTACTCACCTGACCATGGTTTTTGCTCTTTTGCGCAGCCTGCTGTGTGTATATTTTCCCTGGTTTTCCTGAGCCTTTGTCCAATCATGATCACCTCATTTCTGGCTTCTGTTTCTTTTCTCATTAATGGAATTGGAAGTTAAAGCATCCTGCCTTCAGACTGAAAAAGGAGGCTTATAAGCAGAAACAGGACTCTTTTAAAACAATTCTTCAAAGGGTTTAAAAAACATTCTTCAAATTAACTAATGAGAACATTTCTGATTTCATCTGTTAAATGAGTGGCACTGTGTGTCATGTGTTTGTTGGTACCAAAGTCTACATAGTAACAAAGTCACTAGCCCAGACAGGCTAGCTTGGCTAAAAACAAAAACAATATATATACTCAAACAGATTTTACAAGGTCAAAATGACTTATAAGTCTTTGTTAAGTTTATTCTTACCTTAAAAAGAAAAAACCTAGCCTGTCTCTGACAGTCGTCTGCTTGTGTTCAATTATTTAAAGTGCTTCATAGAACAAATTGCTGATTAAAAGATACACATTGTATAAAAAATAAAAAAGCAACTAATCATCATAACTTGTTACATGTTACAATCTTTCTCCATTTGAAGCAATGCATTATCAGGGATTGTAACATCTAGTCCTTTTATTGAATCAGTGTGGCATTAAGAAAGTTGAGCATTGTTACAAACTGTAACTGTAAGTAGAGCATCACATGTTTACCGCTGAGTAGCAGTAAGTACTAAGAGTAATAAGGTGTTCTGTCACTGTGAGATCAGGAGGACAGCCATGTCTGGTCTTTACCTCAGCAAGTGCAGATACCTGAACAGTCTGATACACATGCTTTCAGGCAAAACAAACAAATACAGCCATCCATGATGATAGCATTGGTTCTGCTGTGATTCAGATCAGTAGGCCATGCCACTTTGCTACTGGCTGGCGGACTGAGCGCATCATCAAAGTCCAGTGCTCGTCTTCTGAACTCTTCTCCTTCCCCACACTCAGCTGTCCGATCAGCTGTTTGGCTGATTTGCTTGTTGGGCGAGTTTCATATATGGAGACCAAAATTTTACACCGCTCCAGATGAACCTCTGGCAAGGAGAACAAGAGGACCTCATTGAAAACGGTCACCAGGCACCGAGCCACTGTAGAGCTTTTCTGGTACTTCAGCTTGCACTGATTGCACTGGACGCTGATCCTGGCATACAGGGCTGTGCAACACATACACAGATTACATGAATGTATAACCATATGTGCATCAAAGCCGGTGTCTTTTTTGTGCGAAGGTGTCTTTTTTAATTTACCTGCATTTGGGGATATTTCAGAAAGGACCGTTTTGACCTTTAGCAGGCCAACCTCCAGCCTCTGAGATGTGGGAAGAAATTTCAGTGACAAAAGCACCTCTCCAACAAGATCCTTTGGAGAAGATTGATGTACATTTATGCACAATAAAAAAAAATAAAAAAAAGTGATATAGTTGCAGGCACAAACATAACTGACAGCATTCAGCAGGGCTAAAAATCACCACACAAACACAAAATGTATTAAATTGCCACAGTCATGATTCAAAAGTATAACATTTTTATCCTATTTTTGATGTTTCATTAAGTTCAGGTGGCAAAAGCCATCCTGTGGTTTCAGTTGCACTAGTGTTACAAATATATTTTTTTCTTTGAGCAATTAAAAAATAATATAAGATTAATTATTATTTCCCCAATATAATAATTAATTATTATAGTAAGATGGATGCAATGTTCAGTTATTGAAATATCATTGACAATAATGATGAGACCATACGTTCCAGAAATTACACATACCAGTAAAAGTTAAACTAAAGTTAATGTGGAAAATAAAATTCTAGCTACACAAATGCACTTTCAGGTACACCTGTGCAATTCTAAATGACTCCTAATATTTCGCCTCACTCGTGTTACCTTAATGTTGTGGACAAAATATTAGGCACAGGTACTATAAACAATAACAAAAATTATTGCTTTTCTGAAAATGGAACAATTTTTGTGTGGACTATGCAGAAGGATTATATAGTTATAACAATGTACTTTATTATATTTTTACTATCATCTATTACGTCTGTAAATGTCTGTTTAATTATTTCCTTTCACACAATGAATATTAGCATTCATTTTATTATTATGGCTAAATATAACTCTTATATAGTTTTATAATCATATTAAAATACTCTGTATTTCATCTTTATATAACATCAACTATTTGAGATACTACTAAAAACCAGTCCTGTCTGCATCCTGTGTGGTGTGTGTGAGCGCCCCCTGCAGTACCTTCTGGGGTATCTTCAGATCCTCTTGTAGTTCCAGAGGGTAGGAGATGTTGAGCTGTCCTAAAGGAACCCTCACATCTCCTAACACTGTGTTTCTGGAGAATTTATCAAAGTCCCTCACCTGAGATGCATACAGACACCTGATAAATGATTTACACCACAACAGATAAAATACTTTTATCATTCATCCTTTTTTCTCTCTACAAGTGAAAAGAGACTAAAGTACTATAACATAGCTGTAGTGCTTATGGTTTAAATTCTTTGGCCCTTGAAATGTGACAGCTAACATGCAACAAATATGTTTTAAGAATGAGAGATGTGTTTGTGTACTGCAGAACCTCCATCCTTAGGTTGATGTGACGAAGCTTATCCTCTTGTAAAACACAGCAGAACTGGTCTCCAAATAAAGGGTTACAGCTGCCTTTCACAATGCGAGTACGCCACTCCTGCAGCACAGTCCACAGAACAGGCGGCAAGCCTTCACCCTAAGAGGATCACAGCAGTAATCTATGACTCCTTTGCCTTTAGTACAGAAATGCTGTGCTGAATGAAAACTCAAGGACAGCGTGGATTATATTTTTTAAAATATGTATCAAGAAACAGAAGAAAAGAAGTTCACAGAAGATAATAATAAGACAAACTTACCTCTTCATCTTTAAAGCCCTCGACTTCTACAGCCTCTGATCCAGCCCACATGAGCAGTACTTTAACAAATGGTTGGAGGGTTCGGCTTTCACTGCTCTCCAAAAGCCCCTCCACCTGTAGCACGGTGACCACCAGACGTGACTGCATCTGATCATAGTAGACGGAGAACCGTACCGATCCATCCACCTGGTACAAGAGGATATGTTAAGAAAGACACAAAGGCTGGTGTTGATTGTGCCTACAACTGTGTCGTCAGTGATTTACTGTTTGGATTGAGGGAACATTTTTTTAAACATTTATGTTTAAATTTCTGTTACATACTCAAATACTTGCCACTAGGAAAAGAATGGAAAGCTAAAATCAGCCTGCTTATCTTTTGCTCACCCTGATTCACCCTGAATATCTAAACAGCTGCCAGGAGGATTTGCAGGACATTTGGCTCAGACACCTTTGGTTGACAGAAGATGAATCCTAATGACTGTGGTGAGGTGTTTGTAAGCATGAGATACAGCCAGAGAAATAACTGTGCACGTGTATCTGTGAGCATAAGTGTAATTCATGTACAAGTGCAAGGATATCTGTATGTTTTTGTGCAGCATATTTACACTGCATTTTTTACCATGTCTCTCTATACACTCACTCTTGGCGCCACCATGTGGTTATGTTTATGGTTTACTAGTGAGAGAGAGCAGCTTGAAACACTGACCTAAACTTTGGCTTCTCTATTTAATGATTGGAAAATGTCTATTTTACACCACTTAATTAATCTGACAGCTTTATTTATTTAGGCTTTAAATTTAAAAAAATCGCTGTGCATTATTGGTGCTCATTGAGATAGATAGAAACAAAACAGAGCAACACCGCACTAAAAGAATGAATATACTTTCTGTTTTATCTCACATTAATAATTTCACTGGACCTCAGGTTCCTGTCTGTCCAAAATAAAATATATAAACTGGATAAAATACCAGTTTCACCTTTTGAATAGTTGCCTGCTCTTCTTTGTCTCCAGCTGCCTCGGTGGATGCTAAGGAGGGAAACGAGGGCTGAGAGAGGCAGCGACTCAGTCTGTGAGCCTCTGTGCTGACATCCTCCAGCTGCAGGCAAACACAAATGCACAAATGCACACCATTTACCCAGGAATTAAGAAAGAAAGCAGGCTAGTTGTATGAGCTTTTATAACACAGAGCACAATTATCTGTCATTAATTTTTAAGCCTCTACATTTAAAGACTTACGTCTATCTATTGAGGAAATACTTAGATATTCCACATGTACACACTGTCATAATGGATCTGGTTTCATGTACACACCATTCAAAGGGTATTAACTTATAACTGTCCTCAGACTGGAGTCCTTCACTCCCATCATAGTTGTTGTTGCCTGCTTTATCACATAGGTGCTCAAGGTGATTTAGAAGTAGTAGCTTCAGCTTGTAATATTACATTAAAATGCGGCCTACATTCAGGCTTAAATCTGTTGTCCTTGATTTTCATCAGTCTTAATTTGGCAAAGATGTGCCCTTTACATTACATTTGCCCAAACTTCCTCTACATGGAAGTTTTTACACTCCGCAGAACTTTTCCTGACACAAGTCAGTCATGTGGTACGAAGCAAACAGCAGACTATCCAAATAAACTGTGCCTGACTCTCTCAAACACATCAACACAAACACCCCACCCAGCCTGTGGTTTATTTATCTGCCTTCTCTCTGACAGTCCTCTAAAACAGTCCTCAGTAGAAATACATGTTAAATGCTGCTTCAGTGGTACAATATATATAAAAACTCCTAATGGTGTGGTATTTATATCATGCTGTTTTACTAATTTCATACTGAAAACTCACAAGTTCACAGTAAACTTGCATTGCCTGATCACACCATGAATCTACAATTTTCAGGAATATTCCCTTCATGTTTTCCAAGCAGTCCTACGTAAAATATTTCCTGCATTTCTCACGAATCCTGTTCCAGAATCTTAACATGTAACTCAATAACTGTGTCAGAAAGAAATTAGCAGCAACATATTACATTTCAGAGGTTTACATACCAGCTTTTCAAAGTTACCGGTAAAAACTTAAATTCACTTTGTTCAGATGCACAACCCCCGAGTATCTATTGAAAGGCAGCGGATTCCTTGAAGCAGGATTTTCACTTAACCTGGTTTATACAGTCTGCTCAAGACCATGTACATTATCAGTTCCTTAATTTTGATAAAGTTTCCTCTTACTTTGGTACTTGGAGCTCCTGAGTAGTTTCCTGTTGTCGTTGGCCTTTCTTCTGTATACAACAAATCGTTATGCACTATTGCAGAAAACAAACACAACCATGCATTTAATAGTCTGGCTTGTCAGTATGCACTGCACTGTGTCTTACTGTAAGATAATTCCTACTCACCTGCATCTTGCTGGGTGTTTGTAGTGTATTTCTCTGTGCAGAATCTGTAGATCTGCCAGGCTAAGATGCCCAGAGCCAGCAGTAGGAGAGTTATGGAGATGCCAAGAATGCAGTACTTGACCACATCAGAGAAGGGCATTCTCAGCTCTCCAGCTTTTGAAAATAGCTCCATAGGAGCTGGGTAGTCTATAAGAGTCACCATGGCTTTCTGCCGCCATGTGGTCTGCACATACCTCTGCAATACAGGAGCACAGAGCATGTGAGGACCATAGCTGGATGGATTAAAGTTATTTTAACAGTTATTTACTTGCATTCCCAGATGGGAAAAAGCATTTTTTTAATCATATAGATTTTTTTTTATTGTTAATTGTTGTTACACACTGTATATACTAACAGTACATGGTTTCTGATGTGACCAATACTAAGTACCTTCAGTGAAATTTACAAAAATATTCAGCGCTGGTTTTGAAATGATCATCTAGTTAGGCAGGCAAGGAAGAATCAATTAATCTTGATTAATCTATTACAGTTTCAGAGTGCTTGTGTATGACAACATAAAGTTTGAAGATGTTACTTGGACACTTGGGAACTGGATGTTTTAAAATTGTATTCTCATAATTTTAGACTAATGGCTCATAATACAGATCAACACATTGTTAAAATATAGTAAAGGAAAAAAAAAGAAATCTTATTTTTCTTCTAAAACTCTCATATACATTTAGTGGCATTAACAAAGTTTTACACCTGTACCTTTACTAAAGATTCTAAACTTGTGCACACTAAATACCCACCAAATGTCCTGCTATTATCTGAACGTTCCCTCTGGTGAAGAAAAACAGTACAGCTGTGTCTGTTTTCTAAGACATTCAATAACTCCTATCAGAAATGGTTTAGTCAAATAGCACCGGACCTGCTCTATGCAAAACACCATGGAAAAAGTAGTACCTAATGTTTCTATTAAGACAAAGAAAAATCTAAGACAATTATATAATGTGTTGCTAGGTCATAGAATTTAAAAGGAAAGGTAAAAGGTAAAAACAGACATACACTTCACTACTGTACAGACCTTCTGTTGCTGCTTGAATCATGGCTAAAATTACTTTAAGGACAGTTAAATATTTACCTGGGATAAGTTACTTAAAAAAACTGGGGTCTCCTTTTTCTTCTTTTCTTTTCCTGTGCTATAAATTCATTGTATGAGCGCTTACATCTCCACAGAAACAAAAGAACTTGTCTGCAAAGAGAAATTCAAACTAGTACCTTATCATGTAACTGTTGCTCCTACTTGGTCACTCTATACACACACACACACACACACACACACTGATATAAGGCACGTGTATTTGTGTGTATGCTTACA
>VUQG01006748.1:27443-38135 GCA_015106755.1 Etia nguti | reverse complement strand
CACGCAGTGCTGCAACGTAGTGGTCTGTAGACTCACCGACAGCTTGGCCTCGTTGCCTGAAGCGGTATCTCTCGGCGACAACATTGACTTTCGGCTGAAAGTACGTTTCCAAAGCCCTTACGGATCCCTCGTAATTATCCGTAGCAAGTGGTAAGGCGCTGTAGATTCGTTGTCCCTCTGTTCCCAAGCAGTGGATGGCCAGGGCCGTCGGTCATTACCTCCGATTGCAAGCAAGTAGTTATCGAACAACTTTTTCCACGCAGCAAATGGAATTTTCGGTTCGCCCGGACAATCCAGGAACACAGTCGGGGGTTGCAAAGAGAGCAGAGCCATAACTTCATCACCACCACTCTCGTCGCCACTTGTTGTGTGGTGTTGGTTCAGCAGGCATTACACACACACGCAGGTAGGAACAGAGGATCACCGGAGGTAACTCCTTTCTTTATTTTTTTCTTCTTTTTCAATACCACAACAACAACATACTCATTAGCGCCCTCCAGCGCTTCTGGTAAATCATCAACAGAACAAATGCAATAGTTTGTGGACACAACAATGTGGTACTATGAGGTCTTTAAGATAAGATTGGACCTGATTATTTAACATTGTTCAGTCCAATCTTGTAGTGTCAGAACTTGTTGTAGGGGATTTTTCACCTATCCTCTGCGGAAGGGGCCTGTGTAAGACATACGATATACATAGATAGATTGAGGCTCACCTCAGCACACCGCACAGGTCGTGGAACCAACTTCCTGGTGAGGAGATGAACGTCATTCTATTGTCGTGTTGCCCTGGATGAGAGGCAGCAAGCAGTGATGGCATCTAGGTTGGTACCTGAATGGGAGGATTGCATTCCTGCATCTGCCAAAAGAGCACTGACTGGTATTTACTCATTTGCTGAACACCAGTTCAGACTACCTGTCCTAGGGGTCCTCGGATGGGGTAGAGAGGCTGTGTACTAGGGGAACTTAATGCTCACAATGACAGAAAAACCTGGAAGGGTACTCTTGGGCCCTGAACCAACTGACTGCAACCTGCCCAACCTATTAATAAAGCCAGGCTTCAACTAATGTGTCCTCTCATTGTAATTAGGAGAGGTAAATAGTCTAAATCTGTTTTATTTTCATTGCCATGATAAATTCGCTGTTAGAGTTTGTGAACAACTGTTACTACAGCTTACACATACTGATAAAGGATGGGCTGTGCAACAAGTGTTTTAACACCATTATGCTGAAAAACAGATATACTGACCTCTTTGTCTGGAATGCGGAAGAAAGAACACAGTTTGTTTTTTTTCCAGGAGATCATATCAAGGAGCAGGGGGCACGCAGGCCAGCATCATAGCTGTCCTGTTTAGACATCTGCCACCCCTCCAGAGAGCACAGGGTAAGTAGCTTCTTACCCAGGAGCTAAGGGGAAGAGACACAGATGAGCAGGAAAGTGTGTGACAGAGAGAGATGAAGACGTACAAGGAGACTTAGAGAAGTATAAAGAAGGCTTTAAACAGTGACTAAAAATAAAAAAGAATTAAGAGAAACAAAATCAGGAAGGCAAAGGGTGAATTATACAAGGTTGTCAGCTTTGGATGAATACGATTAGAATTTGCAGGGCAGACCCGAGATGAGCCAGGCAGACTGAGAAGGGCACTGTGCCAGTAAAGCATGTCATGAAACATAAATCCATCACTTCCTATTCCCTGCCTCAGCGGACTTCAAAGACAGGCCTCAAATCATGCACCCATTCAACCATAGAGCCAGCTTGCATTGCAGCAGGAAGAGTATAATATGCAGGTGAAATGTGTGTCTGTGTGTAGTGTATGCGGGCATCCACTAAGGCTGTCCCAGCATGTTGTGTATAAACCCTATTCTTGGCAGCGGTTTGAAAGTCTACACCGATCATCTGCAACATTAAAACCACCGGTGGGTGAAGTCAAAACCACTGATCCTGTTACAATGCAGGGTACTTGTGGGAAAAGTGTGCGCCACCGTGACATATATGAGCAACCTAAACATTGGTGCAGACCAAAAACACCATGATGCCGGCCTCCGCCAGCAGGACTAGCCGGCCTCCCTGTCGCACCACATGGTCGGGAACGGCTCAAGGAGGGTGAAAAAGAGCCTGAGGGATTGATCTCTGATCTCACTCTGCACTCGTGTGTCAGTGGGATGCAGTGGAACGATCGGCCAAATTCCAAGGATGTATGAGAGATAAAAGGAAGGTGGTTATAATATTGGTATAATATTGTACCTCATTATGCTCTAATTTCATGTCTGCTTAAAAACCATTATACACTTTCCAGTTTTTCTCTTCAAATTCTTGGAGTAACTGTTGGACATAGAGAGAGAACCATCACGCGGCAGCAAAACTCTGACAGCTAATGGTCGTGTTAATTTTCTTTGCCTTTTTTTTTTTTTGTCTCACTCAATTTACATTATGTTCGCTTGTGCGAGTACCTGAGGATGAGACAAACAAAGAGGTAGGTAGAGAGGCAGAATGCTTGAGTGGAAAAAAAAAAAATGCAGGACTCCTGGGCCCCTGTGTCAGTTTGTTCTCATCAAAACCTGCTCCATACAGCTCATGAGACACAGCAACGTGCACAGACACACAACGCGTGCACAAACAGACACACATACACGGCACGGCTGTCATACTAGGAAAGCACAGATGATGGGCTTGTGGGAGGCAAATCCACCTCCGTTCTGTTCCAGCTCAAAGAGTAGTCAGAGAGCTCCCAAACCAGGCCAAAGTGTGCAGAAATAGGCTAGTTCTGGGACTAAAGTCTCTCACATTGAACAGGTATTTCTTGTAAATGTGAACCGTGCCCTTGTCCTGTCACCACCTGGCAACTAGTCAAAGATGATTGTGTGTATTTTAGAGTTTGAATTTGTGCATGCATGCATGAAGGGACCAAAACAAAAGATTGGGTTTAGGGCTGATTTTGAATACAGGATGACATTTTAGCTTTAGTTAATGTGGCCTCGACATGGTGACCTTGTTGTATACCACGTTGTATACGGAGCAGTTGTGTTGCTTTGTTCTTAATCTGCCATTGTTTGCTCTGCTGCTTGGTTAAAACTCTGTTTTCTCTTTCTGGCACTTGATTTTTTTCTCCCAGTAGATGGCAACGGGGCAAGAAAACCATTCAGCCTCGTATATTTGTGTGCCTTGTCTGTGTCTGCATGAGAATGTGTCTGTGCACAATAGACAGACTGTTGTTTGGCTAAAGTTTTGCAAAAGTTAGGGAAGGACATATTGCATATGTATATATGTGTGTGTGTGTGTGGTAATTTCAGGGAGCAAACTAGGTGTTCATGCTCAGGTGTAGACACAATCAGGATCTTGTTAAACACGTGCTGATTAGGAGGCATGTGCACCGTCATCAGCTCTTGCTGAAAACGTCACGTACACTATTACACACTCTCCTGCACACACTTAATCACACACATGTATGAAGCAGAAAGGGCTCCCTGGTGGGTCAGCAGTAAGCCTGCCCCTGCTCGGGTCCCAGACAATCCTGCATTTGAGGTAATCATCATGCATACATGCAAACAGACTCACGTACACACCCACATTACGAACCTGACACTGACACTGATCCCAGACCAGTACTTATTGCTTAAAGGAGCATCAGTGAAACAGTTGGATCAACAACAGCTGCTGATCTATGTTCAGCTGAGGCCGGTCGCTCGAATAATGAAGCTCGCATTTCCTGTTCAGAATCACTTTAATGACAGGGATTTTTGGGGGGAGAATAAAAGTCTGTGTCTGTTAAAAACGCAGTTAGAAATCTATTGAAAAAGTATGTAAATCAATAAAAAAAAGTCTTCAAGTCTTTAGCTTTGACATGAAAAAGCAAGTAGGGTATTTCTAATTGAATCCATCAGATTGATATGATGATATTGCATCTCTATCATTGCAGAAGAACTCAGTCTCATCTGCTGATTGCCTGAACTCTTCACATAAAAGAAGCGGGGATGTTTCATTAAGGCTGTGATATTTCAACGAGATATGCTTTAGAAATCAGTGCATATTCAGAACTGTGTACGGGGTAAAAATAGCATCCAGACAGAGTTCATTAAACACATACTTCCACTATAAAGACAACGCCTTGTTACTGGGAAGTGCAAGAGATGCAGGAGTGGTGCAGTGGTGAGGTATCCTCATAGCACTTGGTGTTCTTAAATAAGAGACAATGCTTTGTCACTGACCTACATCAGCAGACTGGCTCTGGCTTAACAACCCTGTGCTCTTGTAGTATTGATCCAGCCGGGTGGCTGGGAAGACAAATCAGGGCTCAGCAACACATCTGTTTCTGTTTGTCCAGCAACTTAAAAACACAAAGCATTTATAGCCTCGATTCCCCAAAAGTTGGGGTGGTGTGTAAAATGTAAATACAAACAGAATGCAGTGAATCTCATAAACACATATTTTATTCACAGTAAACATAGAAAATGTATTGAATGTTTACAATGTGAAAATATACCATTATAAGAAAAAAAAGAAGGTCGTTTTGAATTTGAGGGTAGCAATATGTCTCAAAAAAGTTGGGAAAGTTGTGTTTACCACTTTGTAACATCCGCTCATGAGGAGAACAGCTGCTGGACCTTTGGGGGAGGAACGTTGCCCCATTCTTGTCTGATAGAGGATTCCAGCTGTTTAACAGTCCAGGGTCTTTGTCATAAGTTTATTTTCATGATGAGCGAAAATGTTTTCAATTGGTGAAAAGTCTGGACGCCATGCTGGTCTAACAGATGCAGTCCTCTTTAGTCCGGAGAATGTGGCATCCGTGTTTTCCAAAAAGAATTAGAAATGTTGATTTATGTGAGCACAGAACAGTTTTTCACTTAACCTCAGTCCATTAAATGAGCTTTGGCCTTTCTGCATCATGTTCACATATGGCTTTTTCTTTGCATGACGGAGCTTTAACCTGCGTTTGTGGATGGCACAGTGAACTGTGTTCACAGACAGTGATTTATGAAAATCTTCCATGCAGTGATTTCTATGACAGAATCCTGCATGTTTTTAATGTATTGCCACCTGATGGCCTGAAGACACGGGCATGCAATATTCATTTTTGTCCCATGCACAAACAGATTTCTCCAAATTCACTGAATCTTTTCATGATGTACGGTAGATGATGAGATATTCAAAATCTTCACAATTTCACACTGAGGGACATTATTCTAAAAATTTTCCACAATTTGTAGGCACAGATTGGTGAACCTCTGCCCATGTTTGCTTCTGAGAATCTGTCTCTCTAAGATGCTCTTTTTATAGCCGTTCATATTACTGGCCTGTTGCAAATTAACCCAATTAGTTGCAAAATGTTCCTCCAGCTGTTTCTTTTTAGCACCACTTACTTTTCCAGTCTTTCGTTGCCCCCAATCCAACCTTCCTGAGATGTGTTGCTGCCATCTAATTATAAATGAGCTAATATTATTCATGACATAGTAAAATGTATCTGTTTAAACATTTGGTATGTTTCCTGTGTTCCATTTTGAATAAAATATAGGTCTCTGTTTTTATCTACATTTTACACAGAGTCCCAACTTTTTTGGAATTGGGATTGTAGCACATAAACATAGTCAGTGTTTGACTTTTATATCTTTGTCATACTTAAAATTAAACATTTTAAAAAGCTTTGAATACAAGTGTTTCCTTGTAAATGTCCAAATTGTTCTGTGATTAATCATTATCCTTCTTCTTCATTGCCATTCTCACCCTTTTGCTTGTATCAGTCAAGAGTAAATGTATAAAAATGCTACTGGGCGTACTTACTTCATCCGATTGAGCCTCTAATTTAACTAAAAATCGTGCTAATCATTTGCACATGGAATACAAAAAAAAAGCAGAGGTGGTAGATGGTGATTATACATTATAATTATTATAAATGATACTTGTAAGCTACTGTAGCTTCTGTTGGCTCAAAATTAATTAGACACAATAGTCGCAGATTTTGCAGCTAATCAGTGCAAATCTTTAGTGGATTTCCAGAACAGGAGAGTGTTACAATGAAAGTGTTTAATACACTGACATTGTTGATAAAAAAAAGAAATAATGTCTGATACAATACTGTAAATCCACCTGACAAATTGAAAAACATAAACAAGTGAGACTAGTGGGTGTTCATACTCTAAGCAGGTTTTGGTTGTTGCACTGATTGACTGTCAGTCAGCAGCACCTGTAAGTGAATCCGGTCTTTAAGTCTGACATCATTAGCCGTTTCCAGGTTCAAACCCCGCTTCAGGTTCCAAAGTCAAACAAACACTGCGGCATCACTGAGAGTTACAAACTGTCTAAATTCTTTCATCTGTAATAAAATGATCAGTGTGGCTGCTCTACCAGGTATAACAATTAGGTTTAACACCCAGGCATCCACGAAAACTTTTTTTTATGAATTTATGAAATTTCATGGAGTTAGAAGTTAGCAGGAAGTTAGCCCACTATTTTCCACCTAAACATAATATACTACTGTGATGAGGACCCAACACACACAGACCGGATTTCATGCATTTCATCAACGGAAACTTTTTTCCACTCAAGTTAACGTGAGGGTTCCCGATGGTTAGAGACGGATGCAGTTCATGGCAGGATGCTGTAAACGGACCAAACTTCAGTCAGGAGAACAACTGAGATAATTCATCCACAATACGAGGTTAGTCATTAATATACTGCTGCATGGGCTGGGCTGTAGTTACATCCTAAGGTTTTAAAAACTGAGCTTTAAAACGTGCTGCAGATGAATAGTGGTAATAAAAGCCGAGAGAGGACGACAGTGATCACTGAGTATTTTTAGTGATTTCCAATATTTCCAGGGTCATGCCCTTCCCTGTTGTCCAACCCACATCATACATGAAGTGATACCTGAACACTACACAAGGGTAATCCAGATCCTCCAGTATGACACATCAATACATGCGATTGCCAGAAAGTTTGCCGTGTCTCCCGTCGTACTCTCAAGAACACTCTCAAGAACATCTCCTGCAGGCCACTAGTGTGGATGTCTCTGACTAAACAATCCGAAACAGACTTCATGAGGGTGGCCTGACGTCCTCTAGTGGGCCCTGTGCCCACTGCCTGGCCCCATGAAGACTGACTGGCACTTGCCATAGAATACCAAAACTCGCCTCATGTGGTGAGATAATGTAGGCAGTTCCAGGGGGATGAAGGACTGGTCCCCATATTTGCCCCCATGTTGGCCACCACGCTCGCTTGATCTAAGTCCAGTAGAACACCTCTGGGAGATTAGGTTTAGGTCCATCTGATGCCCCCAGGTTGCACCTCTGACACCCCAGGAGCTCAGTGATGCCCTGGTCCAGTTCTGGGAGGAGATCCCTCAGGACACACTTGTCATCTCATTAGTAGCATGTTGCTGTCAGGCATGCTCATGGGGGCCATACCAACTACTGTGTACCATTTTGAGTTGCTGCAATGAAATTTTGGCAAAATAGACTAGCCTACTGCAACATCTTTTTACTTTGATTGTTGGGGTGTCTTTGAATTCAGCCCTATGTAGGTTGATAATTTACATTTCCATTCTTTCGTTCCTAACGCATTATTCCATCTTTTTCACTTTGAGGTTTTGGGGTTTTACATGTGTAAAACCTTTGTGTAGATAAATGAAACAAAACCAGTGTTGTTATTATTATTACTGATGTTGTTGCCTTATCTACAATGTATTTATCTGCCCATTACCTTATCTAGTAAGTCTATGCTACCGATAAATAATCTTTGAATATTATAACTATTTCCATTGTTAACTACTGTTTTCAAACTAAAAAAAAGCAAGCCTGCAAACTGAGTGACAGGCCAGCCAGAGAGTAATTTGAGACTGAATGAATGAAGTGACAATGCAATGGCAGTCCAAAAAATGAGCCTAGGAAATCTTCACTCCATCCTGTTGGAAGACCAAGCAAAAACAGGAAATGGGCAGGTTGAGTGGATGTTTTTTTGGCCTTCTTCCAACTCAAAAACTCATCTCTGGCTGCTGTTAGACAGACCAGCACGGTAATGAGTGTTGGTGGAAAGTGAGAAAGGTTGATAACACGGGGAACAAATGTGAAGCAGAGGGAGGGTGTTGGGTTTCCTGTTTTCTTTGTGAGTGTTTCTTTCACAAACTGTTGAAGGTTTGAAAGCTTTTCATCTGAACCTCCTTCTTCCATCACGCTATTGATTTAGGCTTTTAGATTTCATTAAATAGCGTCAGTGGAAAGTCGCACTGAGATTCATTTCCACCGCACAGCTTACATCCCATTTAACAAACCTTGAATGAGTATCAACAACCACTTTCAGAGGTATCACTGTTAGATATCTGCTTGCCAGTTCCTTCTTTTTCTTACAGCTGTCCATAAACATTTGTTATTTCATCACAATCTCTTTTGCTCCCTTTGTGCATGTCTTTTCACACTCTTATAGCATATACTGATATTACACCCCGCCTTGGCTGGGGCATTCAGCCATGAGGGAGATAGGTACGGCAAAAGATTTAGCAATATCTTAGAAGTTCTCTACTGAACAGAGAAGTTCAAGTTCATATTGTATGTTTCACAGCACGAGTGATTATAGGTTCAAACTTTTAGGTGGATTCTGCTCCCAATCGTAATGTCATGCATGCAGTGCCTTGTGCTTAATATAAACGGAATATGCTGTTTCCAAATGTACTCAACCCTTTTTACATTTGCAAACCTCAGTTTAATTTGATAAACATTACAATGTTACCCTCAAAAGCAACCTAATTAATTGGATGACCTATTGTAGTGTCTGAGAATAATTTAGAGTGAATAATCAGAGATTTCAATCTTTAGCTATCAAACCCGAGGCAAAGGCTCAGTTATTAAAGAAATTAAAGAATTATTTGTGGCAAAGCAGATAAGATGCACAAGCCACCGAATCATCAAGCACTTGAAGTAGCATTATTCAGTACAGACACTGGAAAATCACCCTGCCACGCCAAAGACCTGTACATGAAGCAAACTGGTAATAGAACTGTTTTATATTAAAATTTTTGAATTCATACAAACCCTCCCTTTATTAGACTCAGAGCATCATGTATCACAATTTGTGTACATTTGTGTAAAATGCCACCCTTCATACCAATATGCTCTGTTTAGAATGTCCACTGGTATTTTTTAAGTTTGATACTGGGAAACATGCAAAGCCTCCATGAAATACATGAACAACTACTTTGTGACTAATAACTTTTGTTTTTCATTATTTGCTCCCTCGTTCTTCCTGCTCTTGTACAACCTCTCTGTCCTCTCTCTCTCCATCCTCCTCACTCAACTAGAAACTAGAAAATGACAAAAATATAATCTCATAATAATAAATAAGAGCAAGTGGGGGATCCACAGTTGACAACAGGGCCACACACTACTACAGCTTTATAATTTTTGGTTAATTTAAATGTTACAGTTAATAAAAGACAAACTGACCTGTATCAGTTTACAGCAATATTCAAACTGCTGCTGGACATGGACAGGTAACATCATTTTGACTTGCTCTCACCTGGATCTGGAGATGTACTATAAACAAACACTGAAGCCCAATTCGGCCATAACAGGAAAATAAATTTTTAATAAACTAAAATAATAGAGCACATCAGCTTCTTGGCTGGCAACTGGCGATATACCAGAAGACTAGTGGATCAGAAGGTTACATTTAGTTAATAATCTCTAATGATTTAAGCTACATTAGCTAACGTTTTTGATGGTATTTAGCAAACAAATAAAAATAAGAAGACACTTTATAAGACCCAGCAATGGATGTCATAAAATTACGTCTTCATCTTCTTTCTGCTGCAGCAACGAAAGTCTTATTATTGATGAGAAACATCTTTGTGAGCGCACTGCAACATCATCACATCACCAGCACTGGACATTAAACCCGTTTCATTCTATCCTGTACCGTCATCAGTAGAAAAGTTAGGAAAATATAACATTTGAAGATAATTCCAGAAAATAAACCTAAAATATGCTATTATTAGTAATATTAATGGTTATTTTTTAGGGCTGCTCTGCTTACCTGTGTTTCACAGTATCTGGGGCTATTACCAATAATTTAAGTGCATTTTTTCCCCTTCCTGATACTTCATATCTATTTATGATGGCAAAACAACACTGAGGGTATGTTTCGAGGTAATAGTTAGTAAAGCAAGAACGAGGGTTTTACAGGCAAAAAATCTAGAAAAAGACAAGGATTAGGAAAAATTGGATATAAATGTCTATGGAGAACAGAGAAATGCTACATACATCCATCATCTCCCCTTCATCCATTTCTGGGTGACTGTGGAGCTGGAGCTATCTCAGCTGTTACATCTTAGACAGGTTGCCGGTGTGTGCCAGGACTAACACTGAGATGTCCATTCATACTGATGGCCAATTAAGAATCACCAATTAACCCAACATGTATGCCTCTGGACTCTCAGAGGAAGCCAGATTACCTGTAGAGAACCCACGCAGGGTTGGGGAGAACGTGCAAACTCCATGAAAAGCTGGCAGATTCAAACGCAGGAGCTTCTTGCTGTGAGGCAACAATGCTAACCACTTCACTATTTTCCCACTTAACAAAATCGTTTAGCTTTGAAATTTATTTTCTTTTGTGTCATTTTTCTTTTGTATCATTTCATTTTTAGTCTTTTTTTTTTTTTTTTTTTTTTTTTTTTTTTTTTTTTTTTTTTTAATTTTTTATTATTTATTT
>VUQG01006748.1:8885-19496 GCA_015106755.1 Etia nguti | reverse complement strand
AATTGGTTCCTGGATTTGATTTATTTTTTGAGAAAGGGGCTATTCCTCTCTCAAAAAAAAAAAAAATTGGAAAAAATAAAAAAACAAAAAAAAAAAAAAGAAAAAGAAAAAGAAAAAAAAAGGCTTCCAATTCTCTGACAATTTAGGAGCTTTTTTTTTCTTTTCTTTTTTAAAAAAAAAATCACAATCTCTGATGAGGATTACCCTATGGTGATAAATTGCTGATCAAACCTGTGGTATGACCTCAGGCATATCCACCAGCACTCAGTCATGTTTCAGTCTCTGATCATTTCTATTCGCTTGTCTTTCACACCTGGTTCATTTTTAGAAGAATTTATTCAGAAACGTTTGATTTAAAAAAAATTTTGTCCTCCAAAATTTTCCTTCCTATTACGCCCTCCCATCTATCGTGTTTACTGGGGTCCGGTGGCTGACTTGTAGCATTCCCCCCTCTGCCCAATCAGTGGCACTGGCTTGGGCTGCTAATTGAATTGGGCTGGAGGTCTAATTCTAATGTGCAGCAGATGGCCGGGGCATTCCTGCATCAAACCAGCCGTGGGCTGCCATTCTGCTCCAAACTGCTCTGCCCAGGGTAATGTAAACCACCACGGAGAGAGCGAGTGAGAGATACAGAAAATGGAGCGACCCTCATCTCAGTCACTTTAAGGGTTCCACAGAAATGTACTAACTCTCTCATTTTTCTCAGTTGCATTCACTGGAATTGAGCTATTGAGCCGAACAACAGTTAGCAGTCCTTCTCTGCCATATCCTCCTACAGTATGTAGCACCTCATGTGAATAGAGACAAGCATCATGGTTGTCTCCATTCATGTGTGTCAGGTAAAATCCATAAGCAGGCATACACACACTGACGTACACAACACAAAATCTGAGCTTTCCTCTCTTTGTTACACACCGGTGGATTAAAGCATCACTGGATGGCAGTGTTGAGCCGCACAAAGCATCAGGGTCTGGTGAAGCTGGTGAACAAGGTTCCATTGAAGATGTAATAAAGACACAAATCAATGGCTATAATTTGGAGAGAGACTCAGCCTAGGTTAGAGTTATAATTTCCCCTGGTTTCTGAAACTGCATAGGAGAGTAAACACCGTAGGAACTAAATCACAACAGACAGAACCGGGAAGGAGGGAAGAATGGGGGGAGGGAGCTCGATAGAGGAAGAAATAGAGAGATACAAGGCAGAGAGGTGCAGAGCCGAAGAAAGGAAGAAGGGGATAAAATCAGAGCTGCTAATGTAATAACAGCACAACACAGAGATGGGGAACATTGCGTTTCACAATGGCTACTATCACCAGCTATCAAGTGCATCAGGGACGACGCATCAGGGAGCACGCGCGGGTCTGTAACCGTTTGTGTATGTGCACGCGCCGGCAAACACAGTGCACTTTAAGCTTGCACGGGGCTGCGCTCACTGTTTTGAAATGTCTCCCCAGAGTGCAGCCTGAGTGCTATAAGGAAGATTATGAGTGAGATAGAAAGCACACATGAATTTGGGCTTTGTTGTGTGGCAAGATAATAAAAGATGGAAGTCTTTGTCAGTGCGGGTAAGTGTATGTTTTGGGAGTAAATGACTGACAACAGAAAACAGCCATTTGGGCCGTGGGCGTGACAGTAGCTCTTTGTACAAAGATCTTAGATTTGTAAGCAAGTGTGTTTATACATTTTTCCCCAGATGTATGAGTGCAAGTAGTTATTTAGGAGCATCGCTATGGATGTTCAGCGTGTTTGTGCGTTGGTCTGGGAGAAGTCAGAGATAAGTGCGCGAGATTGTGGGTGGTAATTGCAGGTAATTTTGGTTGTTCTCCTACCCTTCGTTCCCAACAAACAGACTAAGACGCTTACAGCTTTATCTTATACAGAGATAGTTTGAAGCCTGCAGCCATAATTGAAACAAGAAGTGCTGCGTGCATCTAGCAAAACGTTGGTTCATTGATATCGAGACTGTTCCTGCTGGAAAAACAGTGAAATCCTTCCTTTAACTTAGACCTCCTAACCGTAGAGCTGCTACAGAGTTTAGCCCCCAAGCCACTGTGACTGTATCTGCTTGCTCTGCAGTAATGTAAACTTAGTGAAAGTCATACAGTGAATAAACATTGTAGGGTTGAAAGATTATTATCTAAAAAATAGTAATACCACTCTTGCCGAGAACCACCGTGTGCCTCTCATGTGTTTACATGTCATTCACATAGGTATATGGTCTTTTTTGCTTGAAAATATATACCTGTTTTTAAGTGTTTGCTAGCAAGAATATTTTTATGTGTCCTTATGATTAAATCAAAGGGACAATTTTGGAAATACCTCCATGACAAGACAAGTGTTGCTAAATGACTTTCCATAGTTTGGTGTTTATTTTCTGATAAATGTAGGTTAGTGCAGATTAAAATATGTGAACAATTGCTGCATGGACACATGTGAACTCTGACATTCATGGAAGCTTAATTATAAGGACTTTTGTGATCTCTTAATATTTATGTAGACCATTCTCATTAGCTTAGCTGTAGAGTGTTTAGAGGTAATTAGCATGTTTCCATCCTAAGCCTTTTAAACATCATTCCTGTTAATCAGCAGTACTTGCTTAAATTAGCATTTTGCTGTAAGTGTATAGTTTATATCATCTGCTAGCCTAGTTTAATTATATTAGAGGTGTATCTGGGCTAAGAAGCATTAACTTAGCATTTTCTTGAATCACTCTACTGTACCACTTTGGCTAAAAATCATTATGTGCATTTTTTTGCTAGTAAATGCTACACTGAAGGCTGGGGCACTGGTTCAAACCTAGGGTCCTCTTGCTGTGAGGCAGCTGTGGTAACTACTGAGACATTGCGCTTAAGCTCAGCTGGGTTTTTTTTCCTGGTTTTCCTGTACCTGTGTGGGTTTCCTCCAGGTACTCTGGCTTCCTCCTACAGTCCAAAGACACACTGATGATTTTAAATTAGCTGTGAGGTCGATAAAGTGCTAGAAGTGTATAGAACCAAGTGGCGAATCTATACACTGAGTATGAATGATTGGTTATGATGTGACTTATAGTCTAAAGCCCCTTGAGTGGTCTGTAAGACTAGAAAGGCATTATATGAATATGCGTACTTACTGTAACATTACACTGAGCATAGATCATTATGTGTGTATAAAAGAAGAGTCTTTTCAAGTGAATGCTAGAATTAGTTACATACATTTTATGGAAAAATAAATGCTCTTTTTGCCAAAGAGCTAGCAACAGCGAAGCACCACAAAACTGGATGCTGGGTCCAAAGTAGGTGCCACTTTTACTTTTACAGTAACATTTTTTAGGGGCTACATCAAGAAATACAACACCAGTGATTCACAGATGCAGCCTGCAGATTCAGTCAGCCATCATTTAATTTAAATTAGTCCACTTCTATATTTGACAACTAAAACCATTGTGGGAGTGCCTGAAACCTACAGCAGGTGGGGATTTCTCTCTCTAATCGTACAGAAGTTTATGACAAACTGACTATACTGGCCAGTTGAACTGTCACCTTGGTAAACACTCTCCAGATGTGTTTATGGTCACAAAGTCTAGTTGGAAGTCTTATCTAATCATTGTGGTGTTCATTCAAAAAGAATAAATATACCAGGGTATGCTAAAAGGTTGGCCTACCATATGATTGGCAAATCATGATGATATAAGTATACAGTTCAAAGGATTAGCCTAAATGTGACTTATATCTAGATTTTTCTATGGGCCTTGATTGAGGCCGTTGTCTCAGGGTGAGTCTGGTTGCCTTAACTCAGCCACCTTGTGCGGGGCCATGTCTGTTTGGATCACATTTTGCCCAAATAAAACCTGCCCTAACCCATGTTCAATCCAGCTAGCTGACTTTAGGTCTGCTGTATGTCTGGCCCGCTTCCCAGTGCCTTAACTGTCCTGTAAGTGGCAAAAGTACCTCGGTGTACCTCAGTACCTCAGGCCAAATACACTCACACTCCCAGATCATGATGTTAGATTGGGTTGTGATTAGTCAATCACATGGACATATTTAGGCATGCAGTTTAAGACAACCTGCTAAAGTTCAAACCAAACATTAGAAGACGAAAACTGATTTACATGTAAGTGACTTTGAACATGGCATGGTTGTTAGTGCCAGAGGGGCTGGTCTGAGTATTTCAGAAACTGCGGATCTACTAGGATTTACCACACAGCTATCTCTAGGTTTTCCACAGAAAAAAGAAAAAAGATCCACTGAGCAGCAAAAAGCAAAAAAAATGCCTTGTTGATGGCAGAGGTCAGATTAAAATGGCCTGACAGCTTTGAGCTGACAGTAAGGCACAGTACTGTAGCTCAAATAACCACTCATCAAACCCTGAAGTTGATGGCCTGCAGCAGCAGAAGACCACAGCAGGTGCCACTTTGATCAGCTAGGAACAGGAAACTGAGGCTACGGTTCCCTTTACGACCACTATACTCATCTTTTCATGGCTGCTTCCAGCACGATAATGCAATGTGTCAGAGAGCTTGTTTTGTATTTTTGTTTTCTTATGATGTATTGGAGAAGTGTTAAGTTCTAGTAGTTGTTAATGGTATGTCTTAGTCAGGTTTTAGTCTAGTTAAAGTTATCACCCATGCTTCCTTGTTTAGGCGTCATTTGCTGTGTACGTCTGTCATGTCTTTCATTTCTGTGTGTTCCATGTCCTATCATCAAGCTCGTGTTGTCACAGTCTACGTCTCATTATCTTTCCTGTTCTATTTTGACAAACCCGTGTTCCATGTTCCATGTGTTTAGTTTTGCTTCCCCTGTGGCGTCTTGTTCATTTGTGTCAGCTGTGTTCGCCATGTGTTTCCACTTCCCTCATTACCCTTCTGTGTATTTAAGTCCACTGTCTCCTTTTGTTCATTGTTGGGTCGTCTCTTTATCTCCCCTCATGTCCGTGACTTTTCATGTCTCCTCAAGTGTCTGTTTTGCATGCTCCTGTTCAGGTTCCTGTTCATGTTCGAGTCATAGTTTCATGTCTAGTTCTAGCTGTTCCCAGTTTAGGTTATCATTTAGTCTTTGCCTTTGTTTTGTTTTGGTTTTTTTTGCTATCGGCCTAAATAAACGGCTCGCTTTTTGTTGTACTTCAGTTTTGCCTCACGTGCGTTCTGCCTTTGGGTCCACACCACAACACAGCGGCTGCTCAGCCATGACACTATGTAACAAATATGTGATGATTGTTTTGTTTTTTTAACTTCGGCAGTACTATGCTATATTCAGATGGCCTCCATAGTTACCAGATCTCAATTCAGTAGAGGATCTTTTGAGATCTTACTCCTGAAACAACTGTGTGATGCTACCATGTCAGACTCTCAGAGGAATGTTTCTAGCACTATGCCACAAAGAATCAAGTCAGTTCTGAGTAGGTGCAACCTGGTACAAGGAAGGGTTTAAGTCTCCTACCTTGCGTAGCTACGTAGATTTTATATGTAGCCTAGGCAGATCTTCAGAGAGCTGCTAGTATATCCATAGACTCTTTTTTCCCCCTATGTTAGCGGAAAAGGATAGGAGAAACAAGCAATAAAAGTACCCTGGCTGGGAATTTCCTCGAGATCAATCACAGCTAGACTATTGGTGTATTCAGTGTCAGAAAATAGCAAAGAAAGCCAATCACAATTTCATACACATCACTGTGTCTATTTTTCAAATTACTTGTTTTCTCAAATTGTGGAAAGAGAAACAGAAAAACAGCAAATCCTCACAATTGAGGCAATCTTTGGCTTTCTGCACAGTACACCAAAAAAACACCATAAAACTGCTTTTGAAAAATTACTTTGACATGTTATCCATCAACTAATCGGATTAGCATATGATTATGTCAGATTTGATGTATGATTGATGGTTTTGTGGGCATTTTTAAAAGCTCCTTAAAGGGTATGTTTTCCTCTTCATTTACACATATTGAGCCTGACTGATGTATTATAATCATCGGTATATGGCGCTGAATCTCTAGTCGTGTGATTGGTGGATTGGTATTGCAGGTTACATAATGTGTCTCAGTGGTATCATCATGTGAGCTAACCTATGATTTCACCTGCCTATTGTATTCTGCCACACACATTCTGAAGTCTCTACTTCTCATCACAAAAGGGAGCGGTGATGTCTCTTTTCCCTCAGTAATCACCACCAGTTACTACAGACACACACACACACACTGAGGAACCCTGTGTGTGTGTGTCTTTCGGCATGCAGCCGATAATGTCTCAGAGTGTGTCTTACTCACATTGTCCATAGTATCATCATTAATCATTTCTCCTCCGCCCAGACACGGCCATCAGTTATTGAGAGGTGCAATAATTTGGAATTGATTTAGTCCCCCCACACGGAGCCTGGCTCAGAATATAAAATGCTCCTTTGACAACATGGAAGAATGAAAGGTAATGATAAAGGGCTGTCAGCAGCTGAAACTCAACAGTTCTGCAAATATCTGTGAGAGGCATCTCTTTTCTTCTCTCCCTTTCTCTTATTGCGTACGTCTGCCCTTCGTTGTTTTGTCGACAGAACGATTAGGAGGCAAGACTGTAGGGAAAGCGCTGCTGTTTTGAGCGTTTACTTGTTTGTGAGTCTGTTTGGAAGGAGGAGGAGGAGGATGGGGAGGAGAAGGCGACAGGAAAAAAAAAAGAAACCTGATGGACGGAATCTCTGCCCTCCTACGCAAAACCCCTTGTGTTAACAAGGATACAGATTTTGGAGAGAGAGCATGAGAGAGACAGTCACAGAAGCCGTGAGAGATAGTTAGACGGAGACAATGAGAGGCTAAGAGAGACAGCTCCAAACTGAAGAGCAGACTACTGAGCCTCTATAAATAGGAAAGAGATTGACGTACGAGGGTTGAGAGACCCTCTTAAAGTTCTCGCGTTTCCATCGTCTTTCTCCTCGAGACCTCTACCATTGATTTAAACATCATATTAGTTGGAATCAAGGAAGCTTTTCCGGGAAATAACAAATATTGACTAAAAATATAATTACACAGTCATTATGTTTTAACATCCATACTACTGACTCTATTTACAGCAAACACTGGATACATTTTAGACAACTAAAATGTTTCTTACAAATAGCATGTAGTCCCAAATGTAAATAAAGTCTCGATATCATCATCTTCCCTCTCAATTTTAAATTCTTGCCTGTCTCAGCCTCTTTCTATTCTGCAGTTACACTGTGGTCTCTCTCAAGTATTTGCAGGCAAAAGTATTTTAGATGGTGTGGAACCAAAGGCTCAGCATCTATTTGCATTTTATTTGGCTGATACGGGTTATGCAAACTCAGCTTCTCCAGATTTAACGGTGAACAGACTCAGTCTGAGAATAAAAGGCGCTATGCAGTGATAGATATAGGAGTATCTCCTGCCTATCAATAATCAATTAACATGAACAGAACAAACAAACAGATTATTGCTTGTAATTCCTCTAAATCTGACCTAATTCACAATCCTCTCAGCAGTATGTTGAGCGTCATCCTTTCTTGTGGTTGAAGGGCCTTTATTGTTAAAGCTTCTCAGACTCAGGATATGTCCAACCGCATTCACAGAAAATGAGAATATATTTGAATGTGCAGGTGGACTGAGCAATGTTGATTATTCCTTTAAAAGCACTGTTATTCTGGGAAGCGGTCCAAAGATTTGGACACCGAACACCCACCTAAACATTGGTGCAGGCTTTACAAGCCTCACCCAGCAGGACAGCGTGCCCTACCATACCAGTCTGAAGAACACGATAAAGGGCCCACGGCACTGAATGAGCCATCAAATTCCCCAGACTCCAGTCTGTCACCCATCCATGGAAGTGCTCAATAATCCACAGGACCCAAAGGATCCAACTCTACAAGTCATATGTCCATGTCCCACTGGGTCAGAGCCAGTGGAGAAAAAAAAAATCAAAATACGAAGCAATCACAGCTCTGTATACACTGCTTGGAATAACAGGGAGTCCTGAGATGTGTTTTGTAATGGCTTTCACAACACATTTGTCCACATAGCATCAGGGTCAGTTTGATTAGTTTAACCATAGAGATGAGTCTAATGGAGATGATTGTACAAGTAGGAGAACTGTCCTGGGATCTTTAACACATGCAGCGAAAGGAAGGAAAATTCTTCCCAGGACTAAAATGTGTGGAATATGTGAGGTCATGGAGGAAATATAACACGTTATATAAAAGCTGTAAAGTAAAACATATGTTTGTGACATTATGTGATTTTTTTTTTTTAAAGATTTCAAAGTACTCAACAGAACAATCAAAGTAAATTGAAAAAGCTGAGATCACACATTATTGCATTTGGTTTGGGAAAACTTGTGGGAAACTAATACTTAATGTGGTAAATTGAAGTCTAGAGCTTGAAATTCTCCCTCCTGAAAGGACTTGGAGTAGGAAAGAGTACACCTGGGGATTAATCATGTCTTAAACATAAGAGTCCGAAGTATTTTGGATGATATAAGACCCTGAGAAAGGTGAAAAGAACGGGATAAATGGAATGTTATGGTTAAAAAAAAAACCCTATTATCTAGCCATTGTTGCATTTCCCATGGATTTCCTTGGTATACTGTATATTCATTAATAGAGACACACTGTTTATTTTAGAGAAAATATAAAAAATCTGTTACTAGTCACACCTAAATAAGCTAAATAAACATATGAAAAGAAGCTCAGGCCCACATAAAAACAGTGGACTGTAGTATTAAAGGGCACACTCGCAGATTTGCGATGGCGACATTATTAACTGTTTTATTTTTGGCTGTTGAAAGATACCCTCACCACAAGCAGCCCATTTTCAAGGCCACATGAGCAGCCATGCATGCCAGCCACCCATGGTAACAGGTAGCAAAATCACACAATAGTACTTCCAGGATAGCTGTGAAGGTAAAATTCAGTGATGGGGAAATACAGTAAATTAAGTGACCTTATAATACTAAAAAGATGATATTATGAACAAGAAAGGACTGTCAAACAGAAGAAACAAGTTTGTGGATGAATTTCAAAATTATTTTCTTCTTCTTTTCTTTTTAGTTTTGTTTTTAGTGCCATTTAACAGGGACCGAACTGACTGCTATACTAACATTACTTATTCATACACTGAGAGTTTTTCTGCCTCCTTGATTTACTTTTTTTGTTGTCTTTGTTGCATCCTATATGAAGGTTATTGGAATAATTCATTTAGGGGAAACTGGATAATTAATGGTAATCTCACGATCAGAAAAGGGAGTAAAGGGTTTTTCTTAAGCAAGGTCTCCCTTCATTAGCGGGGTTGCAGAGTTCAGTCACAAAAGGCGCCTAGCAGAATCCATTTAACAGCAGAGCCTTACTCATGGGAACGTAGTGATTCGCTCTCAGTCTGGAGACAGCGAGGACCTGCGGAGCTCATCTTTTCTAAGTTAAGGAGAACGATCTTCCAAAGCTAGCACGAACTCTCTCCTTTTTTTTTAAACACAAGCCAAATATGGGATGTCTTGTATTCAGAGTGAGATGCATGCAGGGGAGTGCGTAATACATATGCATGACCTGTTTTTGTATAAATACCCTGCAAACATGAGGACTTTTACAGTGAGAGAGTAGCTGTACATGTCAGCTCATATCGCCATTTTCTGTTCGTGTCAGCCGGGCCCTCATTCTGCACAAGTTTATCCGGTCTCACGAGATTCCCTTCGCACTGATCAATCACTCTACTGGAAGTGTTTTTAACATTCAAATGTTGGCTGTTATTGAAAAAAAAAATTAATTTAATTATCTGTCTGTGATCATTTTTCAACTATGTCTCTTTTCCTTCTTCTCTCACTCTCCTCTGTTGTTTAACTTTCTCTTTATTGTCAGCTCGCTCTTGTCTGCAGCTTTTTTGTGTGTGTGTGTGTGTGTGTGTGTGTGTGTGTGTGTGGCAGCGGCCTGGCGAAGGCTGGAAAGCAGGTGGGCGAGAGGAGTTGAAGTGACACCTGGTAACAGCCTGACAGCCCCAAGGAGAGATGCAGCACTTTCATCCCCGACACATCTCAACCTCCTCTCCTCACCATCATTAACTTTTACACACACGCACACACATTCTGTACGCTGTAATGCTCGCACATAATCACCATCATCAAAAAAAAAAGCAGGGGCACACAAAGATGCAGAGACATTACACAGAAAGACTTTAGCACGGAGATTTCTCCCATTGTACCCTCATTTTGAGGGTTGTGTGCATGCATGGTGCTGCAGCTGATTGTTTACCGTTGGTCCTGTACAGTCGTGTCATTTAGCTTTCATTATAATTCACATACAGTGAGTCCGACCGAGAAAGGTGGGAATGAAAGGAAAATCTTGCATGAAAAATTCATTATAACAGAGACACAGCTGTCTATATGCGATGCTTCCTACAGCTAAAGTTTCGCCACTGCATCAGAGAGATTCCACTGTGTATTTTCTAGGTTTGGTTAAACATTGTGATTAACATACACACAGAAAAAAGGTTAGTTGAAAAGAACAACAGCAGCAGCCTTGCTCGAGGCTTGTTTTAAGCACAAGAGGAAATGTTTGTTCTTAGAAATCTGCATTTAAACGTTTCAAAACAAACAACTTTTTTTTATTTTTAAAACTGTCTGCAAAAAAAAAAAAAAAAAAAACAAACCTTTTAAAAA
>VUQG01006747.1:8641-18774 GCA_015106755.1 Etia nguti | reverse complement strand
TTACTTAGCGACCCAGCTTATAAATGTATTTTGTTCACTAAGGCATCAAACTCAGGTTACACAGGCTCTCTTTTGTTTCTTTCATCTTTCGTTTCTGAAAATACAACAAGAAGTGCTGTATGTGCACATCAGCCTCCACATTTTTAAAACTATTACATCACCTGCATAGGAGCAATCTGATTGGCTAGCTTTATGGTGGGTTCAGCTTCCCTCTTCCTGCCAGCTGTGTCTGTGCGTTGACCTGCTGAACAATTGCAGGAAGAAATGACGCAAGTGGCCGGGCCACCATGCCAAGACATTGTATGTTTTCAGGGTGGATTCCCGAGCGTCATGACCTTTTCTCCACCACGAAGCAAGCTCTCCTTATCGCCGTGCACTTTCAGTAACAACCTGTCGCCTGCACTGAGCTGCTGCCAGTCTGTGGATGATCAAATGTTAGAGCTACATAACAACAGTGTTTTACATTTGTTGCTTTAGTGACATACACACAGTACTGAGCACAGTATTGAGCCACCCTTCATTTCTTTATATTTGTTTTTCAACGACCCAGACTTTCTTGTAATTTTTAAAGCGGTCTTGAGCAATAGTTTTTCAGGCTTTCCCTTCTGGGCCTATGTCTATATATGCCCTCCTGCAATACATGCTGTCGGTTCTCATTGGGGGATCTTAGCAAACCTGATGGAATTATGAAAATGAGTACAGTCAGATTTTGATCCACCGTGCAGTACCATCTGGAAATATCTGATTGGCAATGGCTTCATTTTTCAGCTTGGCAATGATTCCAGACACACTGCCAATGCAGTAAAAGCATACCTGGATAGAAAAACACAGTGAAACACCATCAGACATGGATTGGGCTCCTCAGAGCTCAGACCTCAACATTATTAAAGCAGTGTGGGATCATCTTGGGCGAGAAAGGAACAAAAGACAGCCAACGTCTAAAGAAGAGCTTTGAGTATCCTTCAAGACGCCTGGAGAACTATTCCTGAAAACTGCTTAAAGAAATTACAAGAAAGCTTGGCTAAGAGAGGTCAGGCTATTTTGAAGAATAAAGGTGGTCAATACTGACTTTCAAACTGATTAGAATTTAAAAGACTCTGTTTCTGCCTTTTATAATGTATTTCCATGTATTTTCTAGACATTTTTAATTACTGCACCTATTTACCCTTTTTTTTTTTTTTTAGCAAAATATAAAGAAATAAGGGCTGGCTCAAGATTTTTGCACGGTATTGTACATATGCAAAGTTGTCAAATTCTGACGGTAAAAAAGGCTGAGTATAAAAATATGTGTGTTTGTGTCATTTATAATGCCAGAAATAATAGCCAGGTATGGTAAAGTACACTTAACACTTGAACACACAGTACATTTAACACTTGACATTTTCTAGAAAGATTAACATTATGTGAGATTACGCTGCAGTGTTCCTCATCTTATAAGTAATCTAATGATGCTGCTCGTGCTGTAAAACATGTGACTCATACAGATATCTAAACACAGACATCAAAGTGTTTAGGAATCAGTTAAATCCCAGCTGGTGGGAAAAGGGGTGCTTAATATACAGAGTGCTGCATGTGCTCAGACGTGTGTCAGAGTCTCTGATGCAGTAAGACTGTGAATGTTAGGCACTCTGTTTTAATCCAAAGAATATTATGTTATAGTTTATAGCCACTCGTCGTATTTTGCGTTAAATGAGACAATAAAAGAACATCATGCTTTATTACAGCTAAAAAAAAATAGTGATTGAGAATAAAAGATTATTCAAGACGATGTTTACTAAGGTCAGAGCTCAAGTCAACGGGAGTTCTGTACAATCTGACTTCTCTTTGTAACCAGAGGTGTTTCAAATGCAGTGTTTAAAGAAGTTCTGCATTTATTTGCTTTTCGGATCCCGAGGTTACGGATCTTTTATAGAGTTTTCTATCTTTTATAGCGGCTATGATTTCAGTTGTTTATGGGGAACAGATAGCAGCACGTTATCATCTTTTCTGTTCAACAAATTTTCTTGTACTCTTATTACCTTGATGTTACATAATGTGCACCTCCCTTGCTCACTGTTTATTTTTCAGACCTCACACATGAAATATGAATGACATCGAGCTTCTGTTAGAGATTATGTTTATTTGAAAACAGCGCTCGTGTAAGGATCCTGTCTTTTTCTTCCCATCCTGTGTAATCCACACTAGTGCTTGGGAGGAATTAAGACAAATCTGCACTCTGTCATGATTGACACCTTCCAGGTCACTTTAAATGTTTCATACCATGCATGCCAGACTAGCACACAGACATACATAAAATGCATCTCTCTAGCCAGCAGGATGGATCTGGAGCCAAAAACAGGACAGTGAAGCTTTTAGAGGGAGGTGACTTTGTGCAGAGGCCTGAAAAATCATTTTTGCTTTTCTGCTGATGACGTCCATGTTAGGAAGACTTCACTAACTTTGAGGAAGGTCAAATCAAGGCTAGGTTTGAAACTGAGTGGCCCGGTGCCCTGCTGTCTCATTACAATGATCCACTCTGGACGCCTGCTTGTTTTTTGCATAGGAACACTGGTAACCACAAAGCACAGTGCACACTAAGCAGTAGTCTGAAGCAGCCAAAAAACAATCAATAATTCATTGTGAAGAGAGTCTTATTTGCTGTTTGACTCATTAGCCATACACTGAGATATTATGTTAATTATAGTCAAGAATCAACTGTGCAGTACTGCCAGGCTTGGTGAGACAAAAAAGTGTGCTTTTTTTTTTTTTTTTTTAACTTTAAAGGAATTTAACAGACACAGTATTCCACATGCTGATAAAGCTAGAACCACAGGAAGACAGGAGCAGCTTCGCTTCAATGGGAATTTTTTCTTCATCCCATTTTTGTCATCCTCCATGCCCCTTAGTCCAGTAGTAAGACAATCAAGTCTCTATGCTTCTTCAGAAACATAGAGACTGCTTGAGAGCACCTTTCTATGTAATATTGGAATACAGTGGAAACTTAATTGCTACTGGAGTTTTAACAGATATCTAAAGTTTTCTTAGAGTCATGAGTCAACACAGCACCGGAAAACTACCATCAATCTAAAGTACTGTAATGAGAGAATGCAACAATAATGGTCACAGACACACTACGTTTGTGTACCTTTGTTTTGTTATATTTTGTATCTAAATGCATATATCTGCATATGTTTCATGCATCTATAGTGCGTCTTTATGTCCACGAATCCCTTGACAAGCGTTAATAGTGCCAGGAAGCCATGCTTAACTGAACGACCCTGGATGCTTCTCTGGCAAAAGGCAATTAGGGCCACAAACTGCAACCATTTCCAGCATGTCTACCCAGCTAATTGCATGAACAGAGGCTTGTGTTGCAGTGACTGATGGCTGAGAAGGGGAGGATGGGTGAAAAGTGAGGGGAGGGGGCCTAATTCAGGATGCATGTGTATGCAACATACAGTGAAGATCTCATTAAGACCAATATCACTGATCCAGGCTACCCCATTATCAAGCAGCTGTCAGCCATCTTTATACTTCAGAGACACTCTAGTAATCCTCTTTGGTTTAAGATGTCGACTTTAGTTAAGTTAGATTTTAGATACTTTAAGAGAATGTCTAGGCTGTCCAGTATGTCCAGCAGTAGAAACAGAAACATTGCCCTTTACTGGGAAAGCATGAATTAAAAGATTTTTTTTAAAAAACAACTTGTTTTGTTTCTTGACAAAAAGGAGATGAATTTATCATTGCTTGTATGTCTTGGTGGTAATAGGACAAGTACCTGCCAAGTGAATCGGGGGTCTATGCTAAACTCCAAACCACGAAACCTTTGTTACTATGCAAAGTTAAACCATGTGACAGCTTGAAAATAGACTGCCTTCAGTCGCCAACCATGATTTAATAGGCGCTACACATAAATCAGTAATTAAAATAGTCTTTTATGTTAATCCCTGAATGGGCTCCAGCGATAAGGACTGAATAATGATATATGGAAATTCTCTTTCACTTACTGTGCAGTATTATGATGGAAATCAGTGGTGATTTGTGCGAGTGGGAGAAAATACAGGGGAATCTCCTTGGTGATAACACACTTCCTCCCTCCCTCCCGCTTTTCTCTCCCCAGCCCCAGAGTGACGAGGCAGTCCGCTTGTGTCTGAGAGAGAGGGGCCACGATGTGCTCGTTCTCCAGAGAGTGTCGTCAGAGCAGCTCTCTGCATCAGCGAGGGGAGGAGGGAGAGAGGATGCGAGAAACAGGAGGTAAGCCTCTCCACTCCCCCCTCCCCTCCTAGATTCCCTCCCTCTCTCACTATATGTTTCGCTCCCTCAGCGCTCTCCCTATAATCACTCTCCTTCTCCCCCTCTGCGGATCACACACTCACTCACTCAGGCATGCTTACATCACAGTTCCCTGCACATAAATGACTACATTAAATACATACAAGTAGGCAGCATGGGACTGTGAGGCACAGCTCTGCTGCCAGCCTTCCCATTCAAGTAACTGGAGAGGTTTTTTTTTTTAGTCGCGAGCATACTGGAATACCTCTGTGGACTACAGGCTCTAGCAGGTGCAGGTGGATAGATGGATGGGTAAAGGGGTCATGCAGCAGTAACCACGGCAACATTGCCGGCATAAGGGCAAGGGGACTCTGCTAGGATGGGGTCTCGGCCACAGCCCCCGAACCTGCAGCAGGAGGAGGTAAGGCTGCTACATGCTGCCTTGGTGGAGCAGGAGGAGGACGAGGAGGATGAGGAGGGCTCAGAAAAGAGCAGCAGTGACAGCACCAGCCGGGCAGAACCAGTGACAATGCCCACGTTTGATGTCCCCTACTTTCGCTACATAGATGATGAGGGCACAGAGGGAGAGGAGGAATGGAGCAGCAGCCGGTCTCTCTCTTCTATTGAGGAGGACTCTTCCAATGACTCTGTTGTGTCTGACAGGTACATGGTAGTGTCAGGGACCCCCGAGAAGATCCTGGAGCACTTGCTGAACGACCTAACGCTGGACGAGGACCGAGGGATGACACAGGGCAAAGAGTCAGGTCAGCATACTGCTTTCAAGTCATTTCACCCTCTTTTGGCTTTACTTGTGTCTGACTAAAGCATTTCTTTTATATCAGAAAACAAAACTCAAAGTCTTTTTATCTTTATGTAATAGAAATAGTGTGCATGTATGTGTGTGTATGTGTTTTTGAAAAACAGACTGAGAAGAGAAAGAGTAAATGAGCTACCTTCACTTTCTGTTTTACTTTCTGCCCTCCCCACCCCACCCTTTCTCTTACTGATAAAGCTGGGACAGCTTCCCCCTCTGGGCATTATTACTGGGTTAATCATGTGCTGTGATTGCCGAAATGGTGCTAAGTTTAAGCGTGTTCATTTAAAAGCCATGACAGAGATAAATGTCTCTCATATCTTTTCGGTGAGGCTGTAAATGGTCTGCGCGACATGCAGTCCAGTCTCACAGCAATAAAAAATCAACACATTTCCTCTTATCCACGCAGGTACTTGATAATTTGGCTCTGTTGCCAAGGCAGAGGAGACCCTCTGTTTCTGAAGCTGAAAAGATAACCGGATGAGGAATGACGATTGAGAGCTGTGAGGCAAGGAGACGAAAGATTGATGAAAAGAGCGGGGACGCTGTAGAGGAAAGAAAGTGGGCATAAGGAGATTAGGAGAGGAGATGCAGTTTTCTTGGGATATGGAGGTGGTCACAGATGATCTCTCGTTGGGATGGAGGCATGACTAACTGGAGATCAAATGTCTTATCAGGGATGCAAAAGAATTATAGATTATGTTGAGTGTCATATTTTTATCACTTTATTAGAGTATTTTCTTCTGGTATGAAGTTAAACATAAAGTCAGCCACTGAGACAAATAGTTTAGCCATTCTATTCTTTGTTCATTTAGAGTATAATAAATCCATCGGCTCAGAAGGGCTTTGTGTTGTTTATGCATCCTTCACCATTAGTACAACTTGCAGTGAGTGTATAGAAGTTAATGCTCCATAGGGAGCTATGAAGCAGACCATGATGCTGAGTGGTATCCCAGGGTCAAAGAGCCAGAGACCTCAGGAGGATGAGTCCTGAGCAGCAATTGATCTGCACTCAGTGATGTTTAATAGTCTGACTGCTGCTGGCCTCTTGTCTTTCTGTGCTACTGCTGGGGATCATCTCATAGAATCAGATTCCCGATTTGGCTCAAAACAAGATTTATTCCAACATTCAACAAGCTGCTGTGTTTTGGTTAGTCTCTCTTGGATGGCTCAGAAAAGCTGATGATTTTAAATACAGTACATTGCATTAGAAAGTCATTTTTATTTCATTATGGTAGCACTCACTTCCATGTTTACTCAACATTAGGAATGCAAAGCTTTCTGTCTTCTTTTGCGAGAGATGGCACTTTTCTGAAACCACCGCAGGCATGTTTGAGGGAAAGCAAGTGTGAACCACTGCAGCAATCAGTGGATGTCTTATGTGCAAGTGTTTCCTTAGCACTGTGGTTAGCATTCACAAGTATTCAGCATTGCCTTCTTTCCTGTACCCAATCCTGAGTGCAGCTATTGATTCTTGCTCTGCACAGATCATACTGCTCCCTGGTAGCATTGAAAATCATGCAACAGAACATTTGTGCCCTTGATGAGAGGATGTCCCATCTCTTTTGCCAATGCACCATGTGGAGAGATATTTATTTGTACTGAAAGTGAAAGAACAGAAAATGTAAAAGCTTTCTAAATGCTGAACCAATGCCTTCTGGTGGTTACCAAGCTTGCACGTGACACATTAGCATGCAGATTTCAAAGACTGCATTGATCAGCTTTATTGAAATGCAAAAGAGACATGCAGGTTGATTGACAAGCCTATTGATGATTTCACAGCACTGACAAGGTAGTTTAGTGAATCAATGTAATTCTGCTGAAAGGGAGACAAAATTTGTTTGGTTTGTGTGTCTGAAAGCAACATCATGCATGGTAGTATAAAAAAATAAAATTATAACTGTGAAATATTAAAAACTTACTGACATGGAGCCAGAAAAAAACCCAACCGCTTGCTAAACTTTATTTAAACGGCAGAATTCACACACAAATGTCTTTCCCTTTATGAAGCAAATACATCTTCTGCTAACTTGCTTGGGTTAAATCTTGATTCCGCAGGTCAGCCGCTTCTTTTTTTCCCTCTGCTCCAATTGAAAACTACAGAACCCTAGGTCATACAATTAAATATTTATTCTGTTTTCCAACTTCAAAAAAGAAGCCCTCAAACTGTACAGTCTGGGGAGCAGCATGTGAGCTTTTACTCGTGAGAAAGCGTTTCAGTTTAGCTCTGAAAAAATACTGCAGTAGGCAGCAGTGTGAGTGAGTAGTGTGCAGTCAGTCAGTCAGTGTGTGTGTGTGTGTGAGTGTGTGTGTGTGTGTGTGCGTGTGTGTGTGCAAGTAGATACAGTACATGTGGGTGGGTTGTGATATCTCTCCTGTTGTTTTCAGGTTTTGTGTTAAGGTGTGTTTTTACAGAAGATGCATATGTAACCGCTCATCAGCAGTGAGTGATGTGTCCACAGCTGCTCTGCATGGATTAACATAATGATGTCAGGGAGTCCTGTGGACCAGAACGTACACAAAGGCCTTGGGAAGCCAGTGTGAAATTAAAAAGAAGAATTTACAATTCTGGGTGTGAGGCACACTTACAGAAGGGTTGAGAGGAGGTTGGCTCTAATAGGATTTGTAAAGCTTTTTGGTTGTGGCTGGGCATTATGTCTGAGAGTGAGTGTCCTTTTCTTTCACATTATGCCTTAGACATTTTTTTTCTTTTGTGGGTATCTTTTTATGACAGTTTCTGAGTAGGGGGTTCCTGAGGATATTTAGACGAATCGCTGGCCACAATTTGGGAGAGATTCACGTGTGATTTTTAAAGAAATCCCATTAAGCAAAATCAGCCTTCTTTCTTGAAAATGCAACTGTAAGCATGCAAATGCAGAGCATGCGTCCATTTCATGTCATCTACTTACAGGAACACTTTTCCATTTTTAACCTTGGTAAGAAGTCATAGAAGGGTAACGTGGCAGAAAGTACTGCTTGTAAACACAATGGCATGATTGCACAGCAGAAACATCAAATTTCTTGTCTGTGAGCGAGAAAATAACAATGAAAACATTTACTTCATTACAGGTCAGAGGGAGTCACCTGACACATTAAAATTATTGGCTTATCTTTACTGATACAGCCTGCAGTAGCAAATGTGTGAGACTGCAGATAATGCAAGTAAAAGCATGTTTGAACTTGGAGTAAAATGGAAGAAGATTTCTCATTTAGTCATTATATCAGTCTGACCATGAAGAATGGCGTGCGATGAAAGGTCGCTAGCATATTGTTTGCCTCTATAATGTAGCTCTTAGTTCTTGCCAACTGATATTCTACGGAAAAGAATGAGCTCTTCTTCTCACATTATTAAGGTGGAAAACCAAAGCTATTGCAATTAGTAAAGCTCTCCTGTACGTAGCACTCAGCAGACATTAATCATACAGTTGTCAAGGTCACTTGAGTGCATGCCCTCCAGCATCTTGTAGCACTGAATAAAGCTCATAAGGCTATATCCATAAAGCTCCTTCCAAGCATGCACTCCTTTCCATTAATCTAACAGTATCTGAGTGTGTCGGCTTCATGCTTGAATGAGGAATCCTGCTCATTTTTTGGAAAAAAGTCGCACTACTACAAGGTTAACGCAAAAGTGGACCCTGTCTGAGTGGCAGAATATCACCAATTTAGCCGTGAAGAGGCCGTGTATCTCATGTCTGCAATACACGGCCACGGCTTACGACTGATGTAATGGGATCTGTAAAGTCTTTTTTGCTTTTTCTGAAGTTACAGTTGCCATGAAATGATTTTTATTTCTCTTTACAGATACACTTCTAGATGACTTCCTGCTAACCTACCCAGTATTCATGTCTACAAGTGATTTATGCCAAGCTCTGCTGGGACAATATCCTTGAACACAGAGGCTTTTATAGGATCCTGAATTAGATGTTTTATTCAAAAACAAAGATTGTTTTACCTCCTCAAAGCTGGTCCATTTCACTCAACTTATTCATACAACTGACTCTCTTGGTCCCTTTACTAAATCGACATCATGCACCGTGCTTCACTGTACACTGCATTTGATGTCAGAAATGAAAAATAATCTCCCTTCCTTTTTTTGCGCTGAAACCTTAACCGAATCCCACCTATTGCACCAAGCGACACAGAGGAAAAGAGGATCAAAAGGAGGCTCTGGAGAGGAAGCAGAAACTCCTGCACCTGGTGTCGCAGTGGATGTCGCTCTGCAAAGGCTTCCTGAGAGAAGACGAGCATGTCAAGCTCTTCATGAAGGTAGAACATACTGTGCCAGAGGAAAAGGGTGGAAACTGGGTGGGAGGTGAACTTTGTATGGGAGAAATGAAAATTGACATTTCCTTCCAGACTCTGTATCGTTATGTGCTGGATGATCTTTATGAGCACCCGGCCCTGGAGAGGGATGTGGGGGAGCTGCAGAAACTCTACCAGCTGCACCGCAGACAGTGAGTTAATATATTTGTTCCTCATTTGGTGCAAACAGAAAGAAAAGTATAGTTTAATACAGACATACTTTCAAATTCTATTAAATGGAAATGAAACTCATCAAGCCTGGGTGTGGAACATTTCTAATAAGATCTGTGACTGCTGGAGGATTCAAACTGGAGACACAAACTGTTCTGTGAATACAAAGAAAGGGCTTCTTCTCCACTTGGTGGCTTTCTTTAGATTCTTATCAATGAATCCATTCAGAAAATGAAAAGTAATTGCAGTGTTCTGGCCTGGTATGCATATGAATGGCACAGAATTATTCATCTCAAATGTCCAGAACTGAGGATGTATAAGAAGTTTGAGAAATAAGAAGCCACAAATGTTTTCCGTGAGAAAAAGAAAAAAGCACAAAGAGCAAGCACGTACTTTTTGTTCCACCACTTGTTTACAAGACTCTATTTCTAGCCAGCTGACTGTGAATGGGGCCAAACACATGAGCATAATTGCAAACACAGTGATACACATCAGTATGGTTTCAGATTTGTTGAGTCATAAAGTCATTATGCAATATTCAGAACACAATATACAGTATCAGTCCAATCAAATGAAGCTGGTGTATATTCACAGT
>VUQG01006745.1:35705-66058 GCA_015106755.1 Etia nguti | reverse complement strand
TCGCTCTTACCCCTCTATCGTTTCACCTCCTTCACTATCCCCCTTCCTTTTCTCTTTGCTATAGCCCCCTACACAATAAAAGACTATTGGTTTCCTCTTGCCATACCTTTCCCACTACACACTGGTATTTCAATCTCGACTCAATCGAGAAGGCTGACCTGCAGACATAAAGAATTGGCTTTAAGGCTTTCAAAATGGAACTAAATCTGCTGCAGGTCACACTGGGGGAAAATAAGCGGCAAATGTAAGTAAGCATGAAATAGTTTTTCATAAATAATCCAAATGACAGCAGGCTTTCTAATGGTGCCAGGGGGCTGTAAAAGAATATGTTGCCAATTTCTCCCCTATTAAAGTGAAATAGAAAGCCAAATACATAACGTGCTGACGGAAAAGTTGCATACTTGGGCCCATTGGATGGGAGATTGAGGACACAGTTGGGTATTAGAGGTGGTTGTAGTTGGAGGTAAGGTAGTGGAATGATTGCTAGCCTTACAGTCAAGGTTTTTCCACTGTGGGGAAAAAGAATGCCCCTCCTTCACATCAAATCAATTGGTCAATAACTGCCCCCTTTTTCCAGCGTGTGCACAGGTAGGCAGTTCTCATCTGTCCCTATGCAATGTTGATTTGATTTGCACTTATGTTTTTACAAATAATCAATGTTCCATTTTGACTGATACAAGGCGTAATGACTGTATACACTGTCAAAGAGAGAAAAAGGAAAGAAGTAAGAAATATATATTTGTAACTGAAAAAAAAGGGATCAGTGTAGGAGTGCTCAGCCAAGAGCCTAAAATAGCACAGATTCAGAACAGGTTACGCAATTCCTTCAGGCCAACAAATGTTGAAGCAAACATTATCTTTTACTTATGTAAATACAGAAATACTAAAATAAAAAATACAAAGACAAAAATTTGCTTTCATTTATGTTATTTATGTGAATTTATGCAACAGTTATTAGCAAAATCTATTTAAACGTCTGAAAAGTTCACATAATTCCCACTTTGTCTTTTAATATTTTATGTTTCTGATGCACTCATTGATGACAAAAATGCATTTAATAATAATAATAATAATGATAGAAATAAAACATTTACATGTATAATTAAAGCGTGATTTCTGCCCAAGTATTTAAATAAATGTGTGCAGTTACATGAAAGTAAGCTTTGTATGTCAATAGCTTTTTTCTTGTTGTTAATTTGCTGTTATGCCTCCCATCCAAATAACAGAGTGCATAATATTTAGCAATACAGTGTGTGTTATAAACATGTCTTACGTTGTTGTGTGCATAAATGGAGAAAAAATGTGTTACATATGCTCCTCTATCTCAGTCATAAAACATTTGATTGAATTTTTTGGTGTTAAGCAGCTATGTGAGGCTACTCATTGTGTGTGTGTGTGTCTAACAGAGAAAGTGATTTGAAGTCCCCTTGAGTCAGACTCTGTTATTTATTGCTATTAAATGGTTAATTTTCCCGGGTGCCCTGAGGACTTTGGCATGTGTTAAGATGTGAGGAAGATAGAGTTGTCAAGGCTTGGTCTGAATGCTTGACATATGAAGAGAGCAATTTTGAGAGGCCCATTAAAGATTTGTATAGGAAAAATGCAAAATTCCATTATCTACATTATCTACATTATATGATGTACCTTTATATGTAGTATATATATGTTTATATTTGCATAGACACTAAAGCCCTTATTTATCAGCCTGCAAAAAATTCTGTTTTTTTAAATAAAGCAAAAACATTTTATACCCACTTAAAACTTCTTAAAAATAGAATTTATATTTTCAAAATAAAGTACAACATTTTAAAATTAGCCTTAAAAGAGGTCCAGAGGTCTCTTAAGTTGGCTAATAGTTCATTTGAGATACAACAACACATGAAAGTAAAACAAACCCTCTGAGACTCGAACTGAGTGCAGAAAACAAAAAAGTGTTATAGTGAGTAACTAAGTTAACTTATATGTTATACATTTTTTTCATCTTTAAATGTATTTATTTATGTATTTATGCATTTCTAATGTAAATGGAAACATTAAATGAGGTCCTGTTGTAGCAAAAGACAAGGGTGTCCACATAAACAGATTTTTATTTATTTACTAAATACATAAATATCTATGAGAAGAATATATTGAAAGTACATAAGCTTACTCTGCATATGTTTAAATTCATGTATGTGTATGTGCAGGCCTCTCTTGTCTTTGTTAAAAATTTTCTCTCATTAGGCAGTCCTGAAAGCTGCTGTAAGAGGCAGAGGAGACATACTGATCAGCTGACAGCAATAGCACTCGTTACCAACACATGACACGAGAGAGGGAGAAGAGAGAGCAAACAAACACCAATTACTGTCTGTTATGGGGAGGGGGAATTTGTATTTGAGCTCTGTTCGTGATCATATACTCCTTGCTATACTCATAGACCAACCAAGAGGGTCAGCAAAGCTGCGCCCACAGGGAAGATATGAGCATTAGTGTCCAGTAGAAAAACACGTTTTTTTGTTCTTTGACCTGGAAAAGTGAGATTTTCGTTGAGTTTAATAGTCTTGTTCCTGTTTTGTTTTTGTTATTTCCCCAGTTATCCTCTTCAGTTTTGGAGCATCCATCCCCCTATGTGTCAGAGAGCTGCAGGTTTTCCACTAGAGCTGATGGAAAAGCAGAGACAAAGAGGCAGTTAAACTGCTGTTAGTTTTGATTGGCTAGTAATGGGCTTTTATTCATTACCCAATTTATTGATCCATCAGTAATCAATTTTGGCTCATTCCCAACCCATGAGCTGAATCTCAATCCATTTTCTGAAGTGCCTCCTTAATTCTACGAAGAAGCTCTGGTGAGTCTTTAATGCAGCGGTCTCTCTCATTACACTGGAGCGCACACATCAGTTACATGTATTTCTTACGGGCCACTGGGTCTGTGGCAGTCTGACTGAAGTCGTGGGGAGATAGTCAGCTACCTCTGGCCTGTGAGTGCACCCTGTCTGTGTTTCTGGGCTCACTTAAGGTGGTTCCGCTGCTCTGCTTGTCGAGGTCTAAGGTGACACTTTCTCATCCCTGTCAGGATCACATCCTTGATACCAACAACTCTTCAATTATGCAGTGACAAGGAGAGATCAGCTGTCTCTGTGGATAGGGACAAGATAATATGGTGACGCTGAGAGTGCATTACACAAGTTCTCTGGGTGTGTAGCCAAGCTCTTTAGAGGACAGTACAGCCAGTTAACCTTATCTGCATATGTCTCTGCTATCTGATGCTCACTGTAGAGGTAGGCTTTTTGAATTAAGCCACTGATTCAGACAGACTTCCAGAAAGCTACTCATTCAGTAAATGACAAGGATAACTCAGTACAGTTGGTTCAGTTAAGATTTTGCAGTAAAGGGTTGCGCTACTATCTGCTGAACTACTCACTCGGTCTACTAATATTACAAAGTTGCTGAACATAAGTCATCAGGCAGACTATGTGTACAAAATGCCCAATAACCTCCCAGTGCCTGTATAAATTGGAAAAGTTGGGCATATCCTGCTCCAAATTTCTTTAATTTTTTTACATTACATGTGAAGCTGGAGCAAGAAGCAAATCCTTCTCCTTACATTCAACGTCTTGAATAATCAGGCCCATCTTATCTTGAAGAACGAATAGTACCAGATGATCCCAACAGAGCACTCTCTGACTACTGGTTTATTTGTGGTTCCAATAGAGTATTTACAAGTAGAATGGGAGGCAGAGTCTTCACCTTTCAGGTCCCTCTGCTGTGGAACCAGCTCCCAGTTTGGATTCGGGAGATGGACACCCTCTCTACTTTCAAGATTAGGCTTAAAACCTTCTTTTTTGAGAGAGCTTATAGTTAGGCCTGGATTAAAGTAACAGTGAATCAGTCTTTAGTTAGAGTGTTTCTTTTCCCCTCACTATGTGCTTACGTGCCACTGTGCATTTACCGTAATCATTAGTTACTTTTCATCTCTGGCTCTCCTCCAAAGCGTGTCTTTTGACCCGTCTTCATCCCCTCACCCCCAACCAGTCATGGCAGATGGCTACCCCTCCCTGAGCCTGGTTCTGTTGAATGTTTCTTCGTGTTAAAAGGGAGTTTTTTCTTCCCACTGTCGCCAAGTGGTTGCTCAAAGGAGGTCAGTTTGATTGTTGGGGTTTTCTCTCTATTATAGTAGGGTCTTTACCTTACAATATAAAACATCTTGAGGTGCTTGAAATGGCTGTTGTTGTGCTTTGGTATGTAACTAAAATATAAAATGTAAATAAAACTGAATTGAACTGAAACTGTTCATATTTACTCCACAACAAAACTACAGTTAATTAGTTTTACTGGAGATCAAACTATGTCTGGTCAGGAAATAGCAAATTACTGAAGCCTCACGGAGCAGTTAATAAATATGTTTTACTGAATTATATACACTCCCACAAATTTCCTTTTTCTTTTTAGGTGTTGAGCATTTTCAATGTAATCTGTTTTATGAATTTTAGTGGAGTTTTTTTTTTTAACCTTTGGAGAAAGCCAGCCTAGCTTTTTCTCTGTATTCTCTTGCAGATACACAAGTGTTGTATGAATGTTTTTTTTATTGAACTCTCAGCAAGAATGTAAAGAAGCAGATTTCACAAAATGTCAAACTAATCTTTTACCATATTTTGCAATCAGTCAATTACGTGATTAATAAGATATGAGACAAACAAGTTCCTTTTTTTAAAAAACTACATTCTTGGTTGAGTGGGTCACCCGGGCCACATTTAGATATTGTTAAGTGGCTTTCAATAGCTCCCTTGATTTCACAGTTCCAAATGACCCGCGATAATCAGGTCATTAAAATGAGCCCATTCTCCACATCTGACACACTTCCACTCCCGCCTCATCTGAATAACAAATCAGCTCTGCTGTGCTTTCTCAAACAGAAAGGGGGAGAAAAAAGAGGGAAAACCAACTTTGTCTTAAATTCCAGGTTAACCTTATCTCTATAGTCAGAAGTAAAGATTGTAAGTAAACTAGAGGGGTAAAAGGTTCTGTCAAAAGTGCCTGTGCCTGTGTGAAAGTACCCGGTTTTCTTAATTCATCCCTTAGGACTGGATAAGTCTATCAATCTGTTAAATTGGAAAGCCATTAGGTGCCCTGGTTTATGTGTTTCAAGCTGTTAACTATAGGCTGATTGATTGTTGTTCCTTTGATGGGATATGCTGATCTAATCTCACTGTGTGCACGTTTGCAATAAATTACACAATTCATTTCCCCCATTTGGGGCGGGGGGGATCACACCTCCAGGCATGCCTACGCTCTGCAGGCAAAAGAGCAGGGAACCTATTTTATGGTGCCATTTAGCCAGCAAGCTTTTAGCAATCCCAGCCTTCTTTCTAACCCCCTCTCTCACCCTCTACCCTTCCAAAAAATCGAAGCATAATCAAGGTGTATGTTTAGAAAATTTATTGTTATAATTTTCCCCCATAATCTCTTCCATTCTCCTGCAGCCGCGCTGACATAGATCATCATCTAAAAAGAGAAAATGGATAGCAGTTTAAAATTTATCGGTCTTTGATTCTCAATTATACGTGTTTATGACTTCATCTGTCTTCAGTGACTTCAACCTTTTCCATTATGGTGGAATATTATTTGTACGGAATCCATTAAATTCACAAGGCAGGACTCTAATGGTGGGGCTGCAGCGATTTGCAGAGGGAAAAGTTTTGAAAGGTTGGCTTTAGGAAAAGCGTGGCTGTTATGACACAAGAAATTGCTTTATTGATGGTCTGCTCTGCTGCCTGTGCATTTGGCCATTTGTTACCCGGCCCATATCTATATCTCAGGGTGACACTGATGAGAACTTTTTTGCTACCCTCTCCAGATTACCGAGTTGTAATGACACATACAGGCTGCCTAGGTAAAAGCTTACAATCCAGGGCAGAGTTTTTGGAGGTACAGAGGATGGACATTGAGCCTGTGTGCCTGGAGGGCTCAGATGAAGCTGCTTATAATGGAGAAAAAGGACTACATCACTCCGATGACTGTTTCCATCCAAACCTTACAGAGGTCATCATCTCTGCTGAGGAACAATAAAGAAAGGGAAAGGGTGATAAAATGTAGATAAAATGATAGCAGCAAGGATAAAAAGGAGAATATATCTTCTGTATGCCCACATCTGTTCATAAGGTGCGAAGTAACATGCTTTTTGATTATTTCTAAAAGAGAGTCGACACACATATATCGAATATTATGGCCTCGTGTGACAAAAAAACATTTGCCAAAAGAGCTGTCATCTTCATACGTGTTGTTTTCTTTTTACACAAGAAGTAACAAGATTCTGCCCAGCCAAGTGCCGGCTGAATGACATTGAGCTCCTTCGACTAGCTGGTGCAAGGAGCCAAGTAAAAGCTAATCAGGCTGTAATTCAAGATTCGCCTGGCCACTTGCAATCAATACCTGCACAATCCCAATTAAAGCTTGCCGGGTCAGTGGACGGCCACCAATTCCTTTACAAGTTAAATGCAATGCTTAAATCTAAGCAATCTCAGTGTGGCCTTCATTGGTTTAATGACTCGTTCCAAGTGGAGTGGACAGCTAAAAGTGCAAGAAGGACACAGGTTGGGCAGGTTTCAGTGATCAATGGCGTCGTCTGTGTGGATGCAGTTTGACTCTAAGATCTCGTTGTCCTTCAGGGTTCTGTATAAACTCTGTTTCAGTATGATGTTTCATCAGCTGGCATCTGCATTTACCTAAGCAAGTCATTTGTACTGTTGGGCTTCAGTTACAGTCCAAAGTACAGCAAAATATTACTATATGAGTTATTATTTTAATATTAAATAAGGCTGTTATCATTTTAATTGGACTGAGTCCTTAACGAGTACACAATCTCTAAACCTCAGAACCTGTGGTGGAAAGTAACAAGGCTCCTTTTTGGTGTATTTCTCAGGTACCTATACATAGAGTCCATGTGTAGTTTCACAGGACTCTGCAGTCCTTTGAAAAACTGAGAACACCCCATGATTCTTCAGCTTGCAGAACCCCCGTTAGCAACAATAACTTGAATTAAATTGAAATAACTGTTTTCTGTATGACTTTAACATTCTCTTCCAAAGAAGGGTTGCCAAGGCATACTGACAATTTAAAAGTACTGTCGCAAACTTTAAGATTTAACATGCTGACTGAGGCCTGTAGCTCTTGGGTTTCTTGTAATTTCTTTGAGCATTGCATGGTTTGACCTTGGGGTGAATTTGCTGAGACATGCACTCCTGAGAAGAACAGCAACTGTTTTGAATGTTTTCCACTTTTGAATACACTTTCCCACTGAAGAATGATGAACTTCACATTGTTTGGAAATACCCTTTTAACCATTCCCAGACTGATGGGCCGCAGAGACTGCTTCTCTAAGGTCACTGGTGATGTCTTTCCTCCTCGGCATTGTTTTAACATACACCTGAACACTCCAGACCAAAACACTGGGTTATTGAGGTGCCCACACTTGCTGATGATCAGTCAATAAAGTGTTTGACTAGCAATACCTGGCTGCTACTTATCCACTTAATTCCTATGAAAGCAGTAAAGGTGTACAATGTTTCACAAGACTGCATAAAAACCTGTTAAATCTTTCTTTTTTCACATGACTGTAAATTAAATTATTCTAGTCTGTATCTGGGGTGGCTGTAGCTTAAGGTCTAGAGCAGGAAAACAACAAACTGGAAGGTTGGTGGTTCAACCCTTGACTGCTCCAGTTTCCAGTTTGCCTGCATCTTGTTCAAAGTATTATTGGGCAAGATACCAAATCCAAACTTGCTCTTGGATGTGTTCACCGGAGTATGAATGTTAAAACAGAAAGCACTTAAGTGTAGAAAAACATGCTTGTACGAATGGGTGTAAATGGATGAATGAAGCACGATGTCTAAAGCGCTTTGAGTGCTCAAGTAGAGAAGAAAGAAACCAGTACATTTTAGTTTTACTTTTTACTACACTACATAAACAAAGAATTTGATTTTTAAATATAACCACCTTGTATGTGTCTGTGCATATACATGGCCAATAAACGCGATTCTGATTCAATGCTTTTTTTTATGCTTTAAGTACATTTTGCGATTATAACATATCATTTTCTGTGTTGACTTGTAATGGAGTAATTTCAGAGTGATAATAGTATTTTTTTCAACTTGTATTCCTCTATCACTGACTACATTAATCTTAAAGCTTTAGGCACTAGTTACTTTGAAGATCATGATTTTTACAAAAAAAAAATGTACAGTTTAAAATGTAACAATGAAACAAAAAAAAACTGTATAAATGTGCTAAATTAGCTTCACCTTAACAAACCACAATGTTAAAAATACTATCTAGATATTGGAATTGACAATAATAATAAAACATAGGAGCATTGTTTTACATTATGATTATGCTTTTGATACTTTAGTAAAAGTAGAAAAATGGAAACTGTACTTAAAGTGGCACTTGTAGTGTCGAGCTTTTACTGGTAAGAGGGTATTTTATATAGCAGTACTACTATTTTTACTCATTTAAAGGATCTGAAAACTTCCTCCACTGCTGCTCACATCTCCAAAAACCAAACCCACAATTCTACTGTCAAAATCTCTTACCCACCTATTTTTCCCCCATTCTCCTTCTAGTTTTCTTTCTCCGAGCTTCGCCTTTGCAGCCATGTCTTTTATCACAGTTTTTACCCACAGAAAGGAATTCTCACAAGATATCAAAACAAAAATCTATATTTAATATGGGCGCAATTACAAAGCAAAGTTGGCTGCACAAGGCTGTTGTCACCAGAGCGCGTGTTTTTCATCAAATAGGTCATTAGATGATGATGGATGTAAACCTATAAAGTATCTAAACTGGACCTTTTAACAAACCACGAGCAACACTATCATTTCTCTAATAGAACCTGCTGACCGTGTCATTCCCTCCTGCCATTTGTCATTTTTCCTTGTGAAATAATCAATATCTGGGCGCTTTGAAATAAATAATATAAAAGTCATAGTAACCTACCCGAGGAGCAACAAAAATAGACTTATGGAGCATTCAGAAGGCCTATATGGCTTCTGGGCAATGTCTACTGCATGTTTCTAATCAATGCATAATATGAACTGTACTTTTAAAAAAAAAAACAAAACAGACTACGGGATCTGAGTTTGTACAGTTTGTTTTCAATATAAGCATTAGTAGCATTCCTACTTCTTCCCACTTAAGCTTGGTTGTGTTTATGGGGTAAATATTACTTGTCAGTCATTTCTGTTGAGGCAAATCACAATAAATAGGTACAAGACTCAATGTTATGCAGGGGTTAGAATATTAATACAGACTGGTGTTGTGACTCCAGTCTGTATTAATACATACAGAACACTTTTCAAATTACACAGGTTACCACATAGATGCTTATTAGGAATTAGATACTTTTATACCCTCCATTTGCTTGACTGTGTGTGTGAATGAGACTTTGCGTGCTCAAATAGAATAGAAAGGTGCTATATAAAGTACCGGTCCAGTTACAATTTCATAGGTACATTAAAGATGTTGTATCAGTTAAACAAAACCCTATCTTATACTAAGAGCTTGAAAAGAAGATGACTTGTTTAAATTTTTTAACTCTTTGATTTTTTTAAATATTCAACACTAAACTATATATATATATATATATATATATATATATATATATATATATTAGTATGAACTTGCATGAAAACTTTATCAGAGTTGGGACTTAGAATGGATTACATTTTTGGACGCAGTCCAAATCTGGAACCTGAAAAATGGGATATCTTCCCAAATGCATATCAAATTGAAACATTAGCTTGATGTTCTCAAGAAAATACCATAAACCAGTCTGTATCCAGATATCCATCATCTCATAGGACTTAGTGCATGCATGGTGTGAAGGGAATTTTTCAGCCTTGGTGGAGGTATGCAGTCTCTGACTGCTCCTGTTTTTCATTTGACAGTGAAGCCATAAATCCTGTAATTCTGTTTGGCTTTCAGGCTCAGGCTGTGTTTATCAGTGGGGAACTGGTCTTTTCAGTTATGCTAAGAGAGCACTCAGTCCACATGCTGTCCCATCTCACTTTAACTCTAAGGTGCCCTGTCTGGTACCAGGTAACGTAAGCTGCACTGAACATAAATAATTATTTATTTATTCTATTATTGGATATTTGTAGATGTGACAGATATTTATGACCTTGTTGCAGGTCTGGATCAAAGAAAATCACACCGGGTAACTGCAGGGTCAGCACACTGTGTGTGCCTTACAGGTAGTACAGTAGTGAGTTGCTTCAATATGCTCTGCATAAATAAGCTATGCATTTTGCACTGCTCATTCATAGGGACAATTTACACTCGTAAGCACTACCACTGTCTTGATCTTCTTTATCATACATCAAGTCTGCCCTCTCTGATGTCCTGTAATTAGTTCACCAGAGCATCTCAATTACTGTTCTGCTTTTCTGCTGCTGCCTGTGCTGAATGAAGAGTAATGCTGTCGCTGTCATGTGTGCAGGAGATGGCGATTTGTTTCTGTGGGGAAGCAACAAGCATGGTCAGCTGACCACCACAGAGCCCTTCCTGTCTTCTCCCACTCTTCTGAAGCAATCTCTGCTGGATGGAGAAAAAGTGATAAATGTGTGGAGCGGCTGGACTCATATTGTTGCGCAGACAGGTACTCGGGTCTTCAATGCTCAGTAGTTTTTACAGGATTTAGAGGACAGTTGCCCAAACTGAAAATTCCGTTATCTGCTTCAGAGAGTGGGAGAGTGTTCACGTGGGGAAGGGGAAATTATGGACAGCTAGGCCGCCAAATATCAGCCAGTGAGGACACAGAGCAGCAGCCAGCTGGCCCTGCGGCACAAGGTGGCACCCAGAGGGTTGGACTCCCTGCAGAGGTTGAAAACCTTCGTGGAGCAACACAGGTAGGAGTGTTTAGCACTTCGCCAGATGGCAGAACCTATAGTTATGTTACAATCAGTAACAATGAAATGTTTCCTAGACTTAGTATTGTTAGTCTTGAGGTTAGTGCTGTGGACAATAGTTTGAAAATGCCAGTAGACGTCCAGCAGGAGGCAGCAGACAGTTACAGATAAACAAAGTAGCTGTTAATCAACAGCTACTTTGTTTATCTGTAACTGTCTGCTGCCTGTTTGTTTAGTATAAGGCGAAGCACGTTTCCCCTGAACAGAAGGTTCTTAATGATTTGAATAATTATCTCTTATGTACAAAGCATACTCACACTGTCATTATAGTTTAGCAGGGAAAAAAACGACTTATATTTATCAGTGAAGGCAGTTTTCTCTTCTCCCGTAATGACACTTACATGTGAATGGGATTGTAGCAGTTAACCTGTAGTCTAAATGGTAACAGTATGGTAATTGCCAAAAAAGTGGATGTCAGGGACAAACAAGGACAAGTGCTCCTTTCATCTTTCCACTGCGCACAGATCATTGCAACAACACATAAGGTGTCAAAGCTTTGTCACCTTGTGTGTTGAGCGTGAAGTAAGATGGCTGAGTGAATCACTCAGGCCGCCCTACTCTGTTACAGCACTGTACATATACACTGACTGGCCACTTTTTTAGGTACATCTACCAACAGCCAATCACATGACACCAACTCAGTGCATTTAGGCATGTAGACGCGGTCAGGACGATGTGCTAAAGTTCAAACTGAACATCCGAATGTGAAAGAAAGGTGATTTAAGTGACTTTGAATGTGACATGGCTGTTAGTGCCAGGAGGGAGCTGTGTGAGCATTACTGATGGACAAATTTCAGCATGTCAGTGGTTCATGATCAGTGGGTCAGTTTCTATTAATCACTTGTTTTCTTTGTCAAATACAGTGCTACATGCAGTACAGTGCAAAAGTCTATATTTTGCTACGAAAATGGGAAATCGGTACACTCGTTTGTTGGTTAAAGTGCAAACATACATGGAAATACAGTGAATAAGGCAAAAACACCGTTTGCACCTTCTAAGGAGGCTTAAAGTTGATATTTGGTATGGCTGCCTTTATTCTTTAACACTGAACTCTCTTAGGCAAGCTTTGTTGTAATTTCTGTAAGTAGTCTTCAGGAACAGTTCTCTAGGCTTATTGAAGAACCTTCAGACTATCTTTTGTTCTGTTCTGTCTTGCATACTGCTTAAATAATGTTGAGGTCTGGGCAGAGGGGAGGCCAATCCATGACTGATAGTGTTCCTGTACAGGAGCTGAATTAATCACATGCCCATCTCTTGTGTGTCTTTCTATCCATGTATACTTTTACTGTGTTCAGGATCATTGTCATTGTGAAAAATAAAGCTGTTGCTAATCAGATAGTACTGCATGATAGATCAAAATCTGACAGTACTTTCCATCAATTTTGACAAGAACCACTGGCTAATGTGCGCACCCAAGCCATGACACAACCTCCACTTTGTTTTATAGATGGCTGCAAACACTCACTGTTGTACCTCTATCCTGACCTCCTCCATTCAAACTGACAGCAATTTGATCTTTGAAAGACCTTCAAAAAACTTGGAGAACTATTGCTCATGACTACTTTAAAACAGATTACAAGAAAGTCTGGCTCTTTGGAAGCAAAATATAAAGAAAAGAGGGGTTGCTCAAGACAGTACTGTAATTGCAGTTAACAACCATTCAGTGGACTGTGTCTCTTGTCCAGGATTCAATTAGCATTTAAGCATGTCCACTCAATTCCTGTCATACTTCTGAAGGGGGAAGCAGGAGAAAAGGCCATTAAAATCTAAAAGGTTTCGGTCAGCAAAGGGCAAGACTGTATAAGCATCCTCAAATGGCTGCATTAACTCCTCCAGCAAGCCCGGCAGTGGCTTTTGAGAGTTATGAATCAGTTGGCTTCTCTGCTATAGTTTCAATTTACATTATGTGCTAAAGGGAATCATATGCTGGAGTGCCAAACGTATGTAAAGATGTGAAAAAAAATCATTATTATCAAAATTTTTTATTTTTTATTAAATATAAGTGCCTTTATCTTGTCATTTTATTTAATTTTTAAGGGAGAATACGATGAATTCAATTGTCAGTATCATATGTTTTTGAATATAAGAGTCTTAAAATTGCATATTTGCTTTTCAGTATGTATTTAAAAGTAATTTTCTCTACAGATTTGCTGTGGATCAGAACATAACCTTGCTACTGTAGGTGAGTGTGTTCTCTCAAAATGTCCTTGCAGTTTCTTCACTTTTCTCCTAACTTATTATACGCATAATGCACAAGTGCACTCAACATTTCCATAGGAAACAAAAGCCTTTTATGAAAAATTAAAAGCAAAGTTTGAACTTACTGGGTTCTTTAAGTACTCATGGCTGAAATGAGAGACATCCTCAATGGCCTGTGGTGACTCTGGCTGTGTTTGCGTAAAGTAATGTAGAACACACATAGGTAAGGCTAAACTATTTCAAGCTGTCCTCACCCCTACTAAAAAGTTAGTAAGGGAGCTGTCTAATGCATTACAGTGTTAACAATTAATCCTTGTAAAGCTGCAGAACATTTCTGAGGTCAGCTCATTGCTCAGTGGCTATTGCATGAGGATGTAATTACAGCATGGATAGATGGATATCATTGACAGAAGCAATTACCCGAACAGGCCTGTAAAGGAGATGAATTAACCACATGCCCATTTACAGGCAAGTTTTCCAGTCGTATGTTTGTAGAACGATCTCCCTTTGTCTGCCTAACCGCTGAACAGACGCCGCACGCTCACATGCATCCCTCAAAGAGAACTGAACAAAGATAGACATATCTGACTGCTTGTTTGCGATCGCTCATTAGATTAAATGTGCTTTTATTCTTTCCAGGCCTGCCAAAAGTGTCCTGCTTTTCTATAGTAACCAGATAGACATGTAAAACAGTTTTTGGAAGTAAAATCTATCACATTAATTTTTGAACACTGACCCAGTTTTTTTTGTTTGTTTGTTTGTTTTTTTTACATCAGCACGAATATAAATATCAAAGATGAACATGAAAATACAGGCGCATGTTTCCATTAGAGAGGAAACAGTGAACAGAAGTTGTGTTTCTGCAAGCATCCATGCCATTTACTGGTGTTGTTCTCACTAACTGATAGCCATAATGAATGTGCGATTCTAATTTGGACATGTGGAAATTGTCCGTCATCCATAGTTCTCGAGAAGCGCTCAAGAACTATGGAGTTCAGTTATGGGCCGTGAAGGCAGAACTAGCAAACAGAGATCTCATCTGAACCTCCAGCATCTCACTCTTCTGCCACGCTCACCTCTCTTCCTCCTCCTGTCTCAAGTGTGGTGGCAGGAGCAATGAAATAGCAAAACAGGATTGGAAGCGCAGACCTGAGTGCTGCTATTTCGGGTGCTGAAGTAGGTCAGGCGGAAAGAAACGGAGAGCATTGCACGCTGCTTATGATATCTGTTGCCTGCTCATCCTTTGCTCATTAGAACCTGAGCAAGTTCTCCTGGTGTGTGACAATCATCAGCGGTGGTCAGAGGGGGGGAGATGGGTCAAAAACTCTGTGGCCACAGCTCATCCAATCTGAGGAAAGATTTTTGGTTCGTGTGAACATTTTTCCACTTAATGGGATTGTAGAAGCACGAACACCTTAAATTAGAGCTGTATCTGTAGAATGATGCAAGTCACGCTATAAAAAGGCAACCTCCGCAGACTGTGTCACTGTGGCGTTGTTATTTGGGTGTGAAATTTTAAACTGACAAATTTCAAAAACAAATAACAGCGTTCGTTTACATGCAAATAGCCTTTTGATTTGAGATTCCTTATTTTTTTATTATCCTTTTGTCGTGCAGAATATTATGCAGACACTTTGTTGCCATGGAAACACTGATGTGCTATACTCCAGTCAGCGAGCCCATGAATTAAGCACGGCACCAAAATAAAGATTTTTTTTTTTCCCCAATGAACCAAATGTTTCAACACATTTAGTCCACTAATACTTTCTGAACACTTAATCAAAGACAAGGTGTCAGTCCAGTCGTAAATACATGCACTGTCTTGAAGACGGGGACTACATGCATGTTTGTAATGCATAAGCCATTTCTGGCAAACTGTCACATTAGCATGAGCTGCTTGGCTTGGCATACTGGTCTGTGAACTGGTGAAAACATATGCGTCTTTCTGGCAAACGCTGCAGATTTTCGGGGACGAGCTGAAAACACAGACAAAGACAAAGACAACCTTGCGATGAAACAATTGAAAAAATTACACGAAAGGCACACAACTGCAGTACGGGGAGAGCTTGAAGATGTGTTACCCTTAAGAAAGCAAGCTCGCTTCTGTTGCCATGGCAATGGAGCCTGTTAGGTAACTGTGTTGCCATGGCACGTGTCTCCTCGGTGATGCAGACCTGACCACACCCACCAATAGGCTCTCCAGCTGTGAAGAGCAGCGAGGCTTTATTATTGACCAAGTGTCAGGGTGGGGAACAGAAGCTGTGTGTGTTTTCTTTTACACCCTGTATTTTTGTAATCCAGGATGCTGATTTTAGCCTACATTGTACACACTGTGCTACAGCCCCCTCATTCTCTCTCCTGTCAGCTACACTGACCCATGATCCTTCTCCCTTTCAGGGGGAAATCTCCTCTCGTGGGGCTGGAATGAACATGGGATGTGCGGAGATGGCTCGCAGGCCAACGTCTTTCATCCACAGCTCGTTTCTGGTCTAAGACCTCTTCTCATTGGCTGCGGAGCCGGACACTCCATGGCAGTGTGCGCTGCGACGACCGGCACAGAAACAAATTCTGCACCACTCGAGTAACGCCGGAGCAGGGACATTTATTCTGCATGACAATCAGAGGCTATAAAAAGAGAATGCTTTGGGGAGTTAACACATTTCTGTTTTAGTGGTTTATCGGTGCCCTGTGAAACCCACGTGCGATCATTTTTAAGTGCCCTTGACTCAACACTAACTTTCACATGTTAAAAGGCTACCTGAGCTACTTGAAGGGGGTCACACTTTAAACTGCGGTTGTCATAAATACTCTCACAGTGCAGTACCTGGATACCAACTGCAGTTGTTAAGGCAGTGCCTTTGACAAAGACAGTGAAGGTACTCAGAAAAGCTGATGTATACTTTTACTTTACTTTACTTTCTTTTATATGAAAAATTTCACTTTAAATGTTCATGTAGGTTAAATGTGGAAACATTAATAAATGTTAAAGTGCTTTTACAAGGATTATGTTGGGGAGGGGAAAATAAATGGACACTCACTGAAAAGTGATCATTTCTGTGGTTCTTTTTTATTTATCACTATTGTACAAGTCTGAACTGTATTGGTCAAAAAAGACACAATAATCCCTAAACAACAAACCAATCAGAAGGACCACTGAACACCTTATTGAGATAAGGAACCACAAAATGCACGGTGTTCAAAACACACACTCTGAAATCGCACCAAATGCCACAAATTAGTTGCCTCTAAGTTGTGTAATTGATTCAGTTTCATGATAATCGCTTTCTTTCTTGCTTTCTTTCTTACATATATATATTATACCTTGACCAGCACACAGTCCCCCCCATTTGTGCTCAGCTCTATTGACATATTCAGATGTGCTGTACCAGACTGCACTCAGATCTCAGCAAGTTGTTGGCAGTGTGTTTGCAGTTGTTTGGTAAAAAGTTGGTCCCTTTTCACTTTTTCCACACAAACAGTGGATCAGGACTCTGCATCTTCAATTAGGTTATGCTCGTTGCTTGTCTTTAGAAGCTGATCAGCACTGGGGTCGATGCTGCGTACACGTGCTTTCGAGTGCTGAGCTGATGCTTGTTTTCAATGTGCTGGTGACTGATGGTTAATTTAAAAGAAAATGCATATTATTTCGTCGTCATGTTGGTTAAGCTGTAATCCTGAATGGTAAGAAGAATTTACGTAACAGAGGCACTTGTCCAGTATGATGAGGATAATGGTTTGGCATTAGTTAGTATTACATACCAATGTAGCAATTTGCATGTGTCCAAAAAAATGACGAAGAGGTATAATCCAATTATACGTGATTGTCAATTAAACAATTATTTAAATGCCTATGCTTTGATACGAGAATGCATGTTATATAGGAGTTGTCTTTGATAATCAAAGTACAACTGCGTATCATCATTCAGTAAATGAAAATCTGTTATTTCATTCCTACATACCCTGCAAAAACAAGATTTGCATCACCAACTATTATTATTCATGGTTTTCTAACAGCACAACTTGCCATTTTAATGCCTCTTTAATACAAGGTAAGAGTGGTGGGTTGTTTTTTTTTTTTTTGGTTTTTTTGGGGGGTTTTTTTTAAAGCATGGCCTTATTATTACTATATTTTTTATGGACATTATCTCTGATGCATGAAAACATATCACAGGAATGTTAAAAGTTCACTGGTGCAAAACAGTGAAAAAGTCTACAAAGGTGTGACGATGACAGTGCAAAGTTAATGACTTGTTTTCAACGGTTTAGTCTGGCTGACGTGTCGCGTGACAGGTTTTTGCTGAAGTGGGTTTAAAATCGGAGCAACATTTCTTTCTTTTTTTTCACTTTTGGACAGAAGAAGCACACAAATATTTGATGATCACTCAAAAAACATTGGTACACACAACTTCAGCACACAAAAAGCGTATTTACAGCACTGGCACACACCAAAAATAGGCACACAAATTACAACACATTAACCAGTCACAGATACTGAGCTACATAAGGCTTGACAACAAAACTTCCTCTGTGCTACATCTATGCTGAGTTTTGTGATGTACAGGTTGTCACTGTCACACCCATTTAAAAATACTAATACACACAACAATGCTACAGCACTATCAGGTGGGTGATGGGCCATTATGGGTCATACACATAGTGGTTGGTACACCATGGTTCATAACACAAACTGACTCTGTTGGTTGTCTGCTCCGGTGCTGTCGTTGGGTCTCTATAAACATATAAAAAAACAACAATAACAAAAATAAATTATTACACAAATTATGTATAATGGTGGAAATGATGGCGATGATGGCTACCTCTGCAGGTGCAGGGAGAGGTGAAATGACACTGGCTTGGAGAGTAAAGAAAATGTGCTCCGTTAGTTCTTCATGGTAAACATGGGTTTACCATGTTTTGGGTTTTTTTCCCCATGCTTAGCGGAAGGCGTCAGACACCAATGTACTGTCTGTGTGCAGAGGTTGGACTCTGAGTCGGTTAATAAACATGCCCAATCATGCTGCGTTTGACAGGTTGATGTACAGTAGTTCAGTCATTGTCATGCGTTTGTATACTTTGCGTCATGCTCTCACAGTCACCTCTTTTTTTTTTCTTCTTTTTTTAAAAAGCTCTCTTTGACCTCGACAGGGTCAAACAGCAGTTGGTAACACTAGCCGGACGCTAGTGGGAAAAGAAAGATGTATGTAGATGCATGTGCTGTTGAAAAAAAACGGAGTCTAAACGCTCATTGTGTATAAAATTTATTTCATGCAAGGACTTATATTTACATATTTTTATTTGAATACTTTTCTTTTGCATAAATGTAAAATACATGCATTTACCTTTCCCCAAGTAAACCCACAGCCCATGCTATGTCTCACTGTACTTTTTTTTTCCTTCCCACCCCTCCACTTGAATTGCATGAGCATATAATTCAGCTGCATCTCTTCACATCAAATCTTAACAAGTTGTTGTTGTTGTTGTTTTTTTTTTTAAATATATAACATCCATTAATTACCACAAGAGACATGACTCAAAAAATGTAAAACTCTGCTCATTCAGAATAAAAACAAAAACTAGTTGCTATAATTTGCCTATCTTCTTCTAGAAATGAACATTTCTGATTGGTCAACAAAACAAAACAAAACAGGAAAAAAAAGAAGAAATTTGTTAAAGTGCCCTGAAAAATTTGTGCATAATTATTGGGACAGTATCAATACATGTAACAGTAACAGTATTGATGTTTTAAATCAATAGACATACATACTGCACGAGTCATCGTGACATCTCCCACTGATCCTAACTCAATATATTTTGGCTCTGTAGAGTTGCCTGGTCCCCTTTAATTATATTTTGTGCTTTATTATACAAAAGACGTGGGGACTAATAAGTCATTTTTTAAAGTTTTCTTTTTTTAGTGCTTCTTTTTTTTCTCTTTTTTGCTTGGTGCTATGTATCCCTACTAAAGGTTCAGTCCTAGTATGTGTTCAGTGGTGTAACAACAATAACCAAGAGGGCTTTTTTTTAAAACTCATATTAAGGGAACGAGGGAGGTGCAAAAGGTACAAGGTTCACCTTATAAATAAAGCTTTTGTTACACTGTTATGAGCATGGAATAAAGTGTAATGATGCTACACTGGGAGCACTTATGTTAATATCATGTCAATTTATTACTCGCTTTTACTTTGCCTCTCCAGGTATGAAGGCACCGTTGTTTCGTAATTCATGAGTCCTGCCTTAATTTAGCAGCACAGCAGTATAGACGTGGTGGCAGTCTACTGATACCGTTTAAAAACTCGTAACTACCAGTAAATATATTTGTATAAAAACTATTTATGCTCATAACAGCATTAGTTGGCTTTATGACAGATTGTTCAAGTTAAATCACACTGTTTTTTTTTTTTCGTTGGAGGCCCCAGTCAAATAAATACAAGAAAATAAATATATGAATTTGGGGAAAGGCAAAGAATGGTGGCTACATAAAAACCTCTGCTATGACTCTCTTGAGTCTCTTGTAAAGCTGTTTCAAAATGCATAAAAATGACAAAGCTTATGAAGCTTTTGAAAGAAAAATGTCTTTTTTTTTCTCCTTACAGGTAATTGCAATACAATTTGCTCCTTGTTGAACATAATTTCTCATGCAGTTCATGCAAATGAACAGTTTTAGTTCTGTTGACATTAGATCTATTCATCACTGGCATCATAGGAATTGTCATCATCATCTTCATATTGCATCGGACATTATGAACAGCATGTTCATTTTTTCTTTTCTTTTTTCTAATGGCCACTCGGGTAACATTATCTGGACTGCACTTTCAGAATGACGTCTCTACTTTGCAACGTACAAAGCACTTAAGAGAAGTTCCCTTAACAGCTTTTGGATATGTTTTAAAAGCCTTGTATAATTAATGTCCAGCATATTATTGGCAGGGGTTACATCTTATGAAAATTTATTTCACAAAAAAATAGAAAAACAAAAAACCAAAACCAAAAAAAGCAAATGAGATAAGTTATTGGCAGAAGAGAATGAGAGATCAAAAGCAACAGAGCAACAGGCAATGATGTAAACACAAGGAAAAGAGTGTGGTTAGCCTGTGGTAAGAAGTAGAACGGTGCTTTGTCTGCAACTGAGGTGACCCATGCAGAGTGGCATGTGCCAATGTTTTCTAGTCTATGATATGATGACACACCCAAGGAGAACACTTGGGAAGCTTGAGTATAAGCACAGTTAAGATACAATTTTCCAGAAAAATAAACATAAAATAATAATAATTAACAAATAATAATAAGAAACAAAAGCAGGTGTGAAGGCAAGTGTGAAAGCAAAATCTGACAGGAAATATAAGAAGTGTGGACTGGCCTTCCAATGGCATTGTATCTGCTACTCAACCATGCTACATAATGGATGGGATGGGAGAATGTGAGTGCTGCATTAGACAGGGTGGGCTGCAGGGCAGGGCGGACACTGAGGACACTCCAGAGGCATCCCCGCTCATGCCAGACATGCTGTTAAGGCTCCAAGGCTTTTCATAACCTTCAGTTGAAAAACAGAGAACGTTCTGAGTACACTGCAGCACTGAATCCACGACAAAGTGTTTTGGTGTTCCTCACTGGTTATACTACACCTGTTGCTTTCTTGTTTTTGACTCCAAAGAAACAGGTCAACACAGACGTGAGACACATTATTATTCTCCATGCATTGAGTGCATTAGGAGTACAACAGCATGCACCGGGTGGTACTGGAATGGTTTGGAGTATAACACTTAAAAAGTCAAGAAAGGTAGGCACCTCAGGCAGGGAATGTTTTCTCAGCTACAGGTAGAATATCACACTGTATGCCGTTTACCGCACACAGCTGGAGACTTACAGGACTTTCTTAGAGGAATGTTTTGATTTATCATTAATATAAAATTGAAAAGCAAAACAAAAACGAAGGGGCGATCCCCGTTATTAAAGTATATAAATCTGTAAATTTCAATTTTGTCTCGTCTTCTTAATAATTACATCTGATATTAGCCGTCATCCATTTGTGTTGTGCTCCTTCACCATACTGATAGCACCCATCAGCAAGACACTTCATGCACCGTTATGATCAAGAGCAATGTTCTCATAAGTCAGGATTCCGCATGGTATTTATCATTAAAACACATATACATACATGGTACACGCGTAACACGTAAATACTTTCTTAGGCAGATAAGACAACACATTCTAGATCATATAAATCTCGAAAATAGTTTTCTTACTTGTAAATAAATAGGGGTATTACATTATGCACGTATCAAAAAATATAGTATGTAGATGTGGACAATTACTCTGGACATTTGTGGTGATTGTGCTTGGCCTTAACATGTTTTAGTGAATTGGAATATATACAAATCCCAGCGGGATGACTGAGGAGAAGCAGCTGCTGTGAAAGTGTATGAAAGCTGTAATAAAGAGGTTTGTTGTTGTGCGCATGTGTGTGCGTGACTGTGCCTGTGTCTCTGTGAGTGTGTGTGTGCGTGTGAGAGAGCCTGTGTAAAAACTGAGGTGTAACTCTCAGCAAAGAGGCAAAAAAAGGGGCTTGTCCTGCCTATATGGCCTACAGGGTGTCAGTGTCTCAGGGGGGCCTGTGATTGGCTGTTACTGTACGTACCCCTCCTCACTCTGCCCCCTGTGTGGTTGGGGCGTTCAGTAGTAGTGGTGACCAGGAAGCAGGGCCGCTCTCTCTCGCTGGGGCTGAAGATTTCCTCCGGAGATATGGCCTGGTCTATATGAGGGCAATCTTCATTGGCCAGAGCTGCGTTAGCTGCCTCACCGTTCAGTTTAGAATCTTAAAAGAAACCAAAAATTAAAAACAAACAAACAAAAAAAAAAAACAATCAGATTTTTCTGTGCAGGCTGTTTATTTAATTCAAGCACTACATATTTGAATATGTAGTTGTTTTTTAATGTTCTGCTACCTTAATTCGCACTGGGATAAACTCGTTCAATAATACAGTCTGCATAACTGCTGTTTACCTTCCACTCCTTTGCGGAAGCTCTGTGTGAAGCTTTGTTATTGAAGCTTGGAGATTTATGAGCACAAACTGAATCAAAGGTCAACATATCTTTGCTGTAACGACACTAAGGGTGGGGTGGGGGCATCAGATGGCTCCAGCGTCTACTTACACTTTTCTTAATCTTACAAATACATGCATCCAGTTAGTTTTAAGAGAGAGGAGGAGTGAATCACTGCATTAAGGAGTGCAAAATCAATAGCAAGATTACTCACAGTCTGCTCAATCTCTCTATTCGCCTATCCAGTCAAATATGCTTTTCATTACATATTTTATTGATTTGTTATGAGCGGAGAACTCGTTTTGTTTAATCTCGTGCCTGAATCATAAGCTGATTGAAGTTTGAGAACAGACAAACAGTGAAACAGCACAATAGTGATGTGACGAATAGAAATGAGACAACTCATTTATCAGAAAGTATGTCACGCTCGTTTCTTACCTTGAAACTTTATCTCGAAAACATCGTCATGGGCAATGGGGCTCTGATGCTGGGAGCTGATGCTTGTCTTGCAGAAGTTAGGGGAGCCTGGTTGGGGTGCCCGAGGGATATGCCTGTTTTTTTTCTTTGGTAGTTTCTGTTTTGCCATCGCCAGTGAGTAATACATTCCAAAGTTGTTGACAATCACAGGGACGGGCATGGCGATGGTCAGCACACCTGCCAGGGCGCACAGAGCTCCAACCAGCATACCGGAGGTCGTCTGAGGGTACATGTCTCCATAGCCGAGGGTCGTCATGGTCACCACGGCCCACCAGAATCCAATCGGGATGTTCTTGAAGTGCGTGTGCTCGCTGGCTCTTGGGTCATTGGGGTTAGCTCCAATCCGTTCAGCGTAGTAGATCATAGTGGCAAAGATGAGGACACCAAGAGCGAGGAATATGATAAGGAGCAGGAACTCATTGGTGCTGGCTCTCAGCGTGTGGCCCAGCACCCTCAGCCCAACAAAGTGACGGGTCAGCTTGAAGATACGCAGGATCCGCACAAAGCGGACCACCCTCAGGAAACCCAGCACATCCTTAGCTGCTTTGGAGGAGAGGCCACTTAGGCCCACCTCCAGGTAGAAGGGAAGGATGGCCACAAAGTCGATGATGTTCAGCGCATTCCGAATGAAGTCAAATTTATTTGGGCAGAAAGTTATTCGCATTAGAAATTCAAACGTGAACCACACCACACAGACACCTTCGATGTAGGTGAGATAGATGGCAGTCTCAGTCTCCTGGTAGGTGTTCATCACTGTCTCATTGCCCACCACGTCCCATTCCGTGCGGTTGATGATGGGATTGAAGGCTTCATGGGTCTCCAAACAGAAGGTGGTGATGGACACCAGAATAAAGAACAGCGAGGCCAGAGCCACCCACTGAGTAGGAAATATTTAGGGGGCAGAAAAAGCAAGGAAACAAGAAAGAGGAGAAGGACAGAAAGGAGAATGAGCACACTAATACATGCAGTGTAATCAAGCTTGACGGCCTAGCAGCCATTCTTAGTAAGACACAATGCAATTCAATCTTCTATCTCAGACAGTGGCATCTAGTTTGACAGTTACAGTGGCAATGACACCCCAGCTGCACTCCTCTCTGATCTGTGTCTTGAATATGAAGCGCCGCTGCAAAAGGGACAATTAATGCAAGCTTGCTGTTCTTCCTTCTCATCCATCTGCTGTATATCAAGGTCGTGGCATTTTCAAGGGTATGTTACATACATAATTATTAAGTGCCTGCAGCAGCAGTAGCAGCAGACAGGACACTAGTGTCAACCCCCTGGACTAAATTTAGCTGGGGCTCTTCCCTTCAGCTCCATCACCACAGCAGGTCTTCCCTTACACAAGGTCATACTGTCCAGATCATCAAGCTCTTGGGAATCACAAGTGAGCTGAAAGGCTCACTGAGCTGAGGACAGACTTTTATGTGAAGCCATAATTTCCCTTAATGGGAAAAAAAAGTACTTCACCCTCTAGTATTGATTAGATGATCAAATTTCTTCACATTTAGGTTCTGTTATCCCTCCATACTACATGGGTGTAACAGATACAGTGCTGTCCCCTGGGTATCGATCCCAGGCCTGTCCTCATGCAATACTGGTTTACAGCATGTGTTATTGTTCATGCTCTTTACTGTAGGGGGGGGAAACAACAACAGTAAACAGGAATCTAAGTTCAATCAAAGGAAAAAAGGTGGACAGAGAAGTGCACAGGAAGAGCAAATATCTGCTTAATTATCCTATGAATTGCAAATGTTGGATCAATAGCAATCGACTCATGCATAAAGCCTTCCTTAAATGAGGCCCTGCTGTACCTTTCAAACTAATGCACAGCCTTGTTAAGTAGCAGGGAGGAATAATGAATGACTAAGTTGGAAAAGGGCAGGTCTGGGCATGAAGTCCCTCTGAGAGAGGGGAATGATCTGTACTTATCAGTCGGTTTCATTCAAAGTGGGCCACTAAGACAGGCGATGCAGCACAATATAATAATAAGAAGAAGATGGAAAACAGGCCTTCATCATCATGTCTCATCAGTGGCAATTCATTGCCTCGTGCTGAGGAAATCACTGCTCCTTATGAATGCCTGCCTTCCTTCCATCTTAGCATGATGGTCCAGGGGGAAGCTGTGTTGACTGCAGAAGCACCAACTCCTGTCAGCAGAGCTGTCCTCTTTGTTCAGAGAGACAACATCCCAGTTCACAATGTGGATCTACACGCTGTTGTGTAACACAAATTCGGCATAAAATGTTTAGCATTTCCGCATTCAAAAGGAACATGGAGCACTTGGCATTCGCAGGCAATCGAATAGTGAGGCGACTTTAACAGACACGCAGTGGTCGAGATAATAACGTTCAGCTTTTGCAGATATGATGTAAGAGGGGTTTTTTGCCAAGTTTCAAGGCGTTAATAAGTGGTGGTGTTTTATCAAATTGTATAATGTTGTTGTTTTTGTCCACCCCCTCTCCACTATGTGCCGCACGAAAAAAAGAAACAAGTACTCCTTAGACAGTAATGCAGCACAGCACCACCACACTGCAAAACAATGACTTCAACCAACTGCACACGTTGGAGTCATAATCAACACCTGCTGGCTTTCTGAGTTTTACGTGACTGTAATCTAAATCTCATTGTGATTTGAATTTTTGAGAGTTGCACTATGCATCTATCTATGCACTATGTTTTTTTTTCTACTTTGACAGAGAAAATTGAAAAAAAAAAGATGAAAACAATCCTTATTTGCAGGTAAGTCGCCACTCTTGCCACTACTGTACAACTACAGTGCGATAAAGCCTCATCCTTTGAGCTGCTTTGCTGCTGATGCCTCCTAACAAGCAGGCTTGCTCAGCCCTCTGAACATCCCACCCTTCGAACTGTTAAACAAACGCTGTGTCTCATCAGACTGCCTCCCAAATTATGTGTCTGTGTGACAGTTAGGAACAGTGTGGCCTGGAGGGAGGGCAACAAGTGACGATTGTTTGCTCCTTATTGGCTAATTCTCACTGTTGCCGGCAAACCACCGGTCTACTGTGATGTGCAGTGGCAAGGGTTTTTCCACTGATGTATCTACTGTGAATAGAGTCAGTAATTAACTCTGAGGCTCACTTCTAATTAATCTTCCTGCCTGTCTTTGTGGAGTTGATCCCTGCTCTGCTTTTGTCATGCTTGTTTTTAAATGTAGGACACAGCTGAGCTTCTGCTGGGGGAATCTTTCCTGTATGAAGAAAATCAAATTTGGAAGTGTGTATGTGACGGGTGGGGGGCGGGTGGGAGGTGGCACTTATTCCATAATGCTTTCTGGAAGAGTGAGAACAAGTCAATGCAGTTTACTCTGTCTGGATTGGTGCCTGATAACTAATTACTACAGCTACAACAGCAGCTGTTAAAGCAGCGTGCAGCACAGCAGTCATTTTAGGGACTCATGGTCCAAAAAAAATTACAAATATTAAAAAAAAAAAAACTGTAAAGTTGTCCTTGTCACCAATGGCAAGTATTACACCCTGATGGAAAAGTGCCCGTAACAAAGACTAAAAATGTCACCCCTAACAGCAACCTAATTTTTTCTGGAGGTCTGCCACAGAAAAAAAAATGTGGTGGTGCCAAAGATCTGGCTTCCTAATGTCCAGCTGACCTATTTAACCAAAAAAGCCAGCCTGCCCTGGGATCCCCCTGTTGTGGAAATATCTATCCAAAGACCTGTGAGATTCAAAATGAGTTTCTTTATCTTCTCCAGCAAGATAAGAGGAGGGCAGAAGTGATGATTTTCATGCAAATGGTTCTTCTACATGAAGTTGGTTCATTTCCCCCATCTCCTCCTCTTTTTCCCTCGTGCACTCTCATTGACCTGCTGTGGAGACGCTCAGGAGAGCAATTTCAAGGTTATCAAAAGCCCTTTCTACAACACCCCCCCGCACCAAACGCCTTTGTTTCACCATCAAAGAGCAGAGGAGGACCAAATAACAAGTGTATTATTGTTAATGCATCATGACAACAACTCCAGAACATTTTTCTTTTGCATAACATACATAACATATACATTAATTTACCATAAGAACAACAATAACACAAGGACATTTTTAAAGTGACTCACCCTTGCATATTTAGAGGAGTAAGGGTCCTCAAAGAGAGCCCAAACCCGTTTCTGCCACCGACTCCACAGGCTCCCATTCCTGGTATCAGGAGAGTCTCCCTGAGCCAGCCTTCTCGTCATTTCATCCACATCATCCTCAGCATGCTCCTGCTCTGGCTCCGGATCATCACTCCCCAGGTCTAACAGGCCCCCCCCGCTGAAACTATCAAGGGCCTCTTCTGCCTCCCGGTGCTGGCGATAGGTCATCCAGCAGCATGGCTCCACGTCTGTTTCATCAATCCCCCAGAAGGCCAGTTCCTCCTCATAGAGCGGCCCGCAGACATCGGCCGGGCAGTGCAGTTTACCTGTCCTGTAGTAATTAAGGATATGTGCAAAAACGCCAGGGTGGCGGTCGAAGAAAAATTCCTCGATCTTGGCATCATAGTCAAAGTGGTTGGGCGCATCAGGCTCGGCCAGCCAGGACAAGCGAGTGCCAGGTAGAGTGCGCAGGGTGCTGCGGTATGTCTGATGTCTGATCCCTCCCACGTTTATCACAATGCGATCCTTGTCGTCGCTCAGGCCCATCGCGTCCCTTAGGCATTTCTCCAATAAGTTCCCTTCATCGCAAAGGTAAGTCTAGGCGCACAGTGCAGACCATGCACAGGAGTGATCAGGGTGACGGAAACAATTACATAAGGAAAGCAGCGCACAAAGCAACCAGTCCTTTTCTCAGCAGCTGTGAAAGAAATCAGGGCAGGCTGACACGCATCCCCCTCTAAACCCTGAATTTTCTGCAAGCATTCATTCATTCATTCATTCAGCTGGATGATCAGAAAAGCTCAGGGCTGCCAGGCTCGCTGGAAGGTAGAGAAACCGAATCCAAAACCCAATGCAGCCAATGGCATCACATTAAGAATGGACGTCACATCATCGATAAATCCAAGATGTCGAGAGATATATATAAAGAGAGGCCAAACGCCGACTGAATAAATCCAGCTCTTTAAACTCACCAGGATGCGACAGTTGATGAGATCAGCCCTGAGGAAGGTTTATGACTTTCACAGCAAGGTGACTGCGGTGATGATGATGGTAGTGGTGCTGGGTGGAAAGCTCCTGATGTAGCTGCTCAGTCCTTCTGTTGCTGCCTACAGACTCACCTCCTTCACACTCCCGCTCCCTTCCTGAATTTAACGACACGCCGCCACTAAGCAGCAGGTCTTTGTCTCAGCGCTTAGATGCTGCCTCGCTCACAGACTTCACTGCCGCTCATGCATCGCTGAGAAGAACACATCCCTCGCTCTTTTTGATGGGAGGACCATCCCGTTCACTGCACTGCTGATAAAGAAAATCAAAGATGAGAGGGCGAAAAAACCTCCTCCAAGAAGAAGAAAAAAGAAGAAAAAACGCCCAAACTGCCTGTTATTCTCACCGAGCACAGCTCTTCTCTCAGCACAGATGGAGCATGCCCAGTGGAGAGCCCTGCGTTTATTAAAAACACACTGTCAAGTCCCCCAATTACTCTAAGGATGCTCAAATAATCATCGTTGCTCAGTTTTTCTTGTCCTCCTCCTCCTCCTCCTGCTCGCTGAACGTCGTCGCCCGGAGGGTAAATTCTGGGTGAGCGCCTCTAACAGTCGGGATGCTGCTAGGGAAGGTCTTCATCATCTTCACGCACAGCTAGCTGGAGAAGGTGTGACCCTGAAGCCATGAACGCGCACATCTGCTCGTAGCATAAAAACACTATTAGAAGACGATAAATCTTTGTGGTTTGCGGCAGAGTTCAGACAAGAGCTGAGAGCTCAGATATGAACACAAAGAGCGAAGAGGATTCAAGATTTGCGCAAGTCTGCGTGTTGCACAGCGCGCTTAAATAATTAGTCGATGAGGATCGTGTTTAATTCGCCAGCAGAGGGCGCGACTGCTCAAAGCAAGGAAATTTTTTGGTCTGAATCATTTCAAACATTAAAAAATAGTAATTAAAGTTGGGTGAATTGCTCCATAATCTAACTAAAAAGTAAGTAACAAAACCAAAACAAACAATGAGATATTTCTAAAAATCCCAGTTTTATAGCTTTACAGTGCTTTTTAAAGCTGAAATTTGATCCTTAGGATTTGAATGTGTGATTTAAGATGTGCGGATTTCAAAAATGCAAAGATGCCTTTGAAAACTGTTCTTTCTTAAATCTGAATACTCCCGAGTCTGTTCAGATTTTATGAAATCATTGGGTTTTTTACTTGTTCGCTCGGGCAGATGGGCAGCTTGTTATTCCCTCGGCCACCTCCTGTCCACTTCACTTGGTGGGCAGTCCTCCCGTCTCGGTTTTCACTCTTGATTATAAAGGAGGAGTTTGCTGTATGATGGCTTCCAGCCCAACTGGCCGAACAAACTGAGCCCCCCCTTGGCAGTGACTGTGTGATCCTGGGAAGTAGACTTCTCTCACTCTCACAACTTGTTTGATTTGGGCGTAAGGACGAGCTGACAAGACCTGGAAACATGGCTGTTACGGGCTGTACGAAATGCATTAAATATATGTTATTCTTCTTTAATTTTATTTTCTGGGTGAGTCGACTATATTTTTTGTTCTCTGAAGTTAGTTCCGAATTTATTGAGTAACGTAGACTTTCTCTACTCCTTCTTCTTCTTTTAATATTTCTCTCTTTTTTGTTTAACTGATTTAACAGCTCCATTTTTACACATCTGTGAAGATCATAGCTTAAAATAATTTTTAAAAGATAAGCACAGACGAGTTTCCCTCCTGCTCTGCTCTACAAATTAAGCTGCTCCCTCTTAGGGAGAAGGGCAGCATCCAGCCATCCACACAGGCACAGCGCACAAACGCTCTCCCACCCTTCATCAACTTCTTTTCAGCCTGACTGAGCACCAGTGCAAAGTGACTGAAAGAGCTGGGAGGTAGAAACCCTCCAGGCTGGCTCGTCTACCCCCAGTCTTTTTTTTACTAGGATTGTACTTTTTTCTGCCTCTGCCTGTCTCTCATCAACTGTACTCCAGGTCCACTATTGATTTAACTAGTGCTCACCTTAGCTGTGAACTCCAGACAAAAAAAGCTTTCTGTTTAAAAAAAGACTGAATAACGTTTAGGTGCCGGGAAGAGGTGTTTCCCTCCGACTGTTTCCTTTTCCTAGAGTAATCCCCGAATTCCTTAATTCCTAAACATAGTGCTCAGACTGCACTGTGTTAAATTTCACATCAAAATGATCATTTTAGTACATTCACCCCGTAAACTGAGCTCTTCTCATGGCAGTCCCTTTTTTCCCTTACTTCAGTAATAAGGGACAAGCCACAGTAGTTAAACAGCCTAATCTAGGTACATCAGTGCATCACTGCAAACTGCAGATATATCATCCACTTTAAGTGCAGAATTGACCATTTGTGTGGGGTGTTTTTAGATTTCCATTTGGTTTGCCTGTTTAGAATGTTTTTTTGTTTTTAGGACGAACAGAATGCCCATATCCTGGACATGCTGCACTTGATTGAGTGTTTCCTCTGCTGGCCTTACTGCTGTGCCTGTCATTGTAAAAACTCTAAGCCCCTTCTTCCTCATTTTGCTATTTTTCACGCTGAGGATTCCGTTTCCTGTTTGCTGAGAACAATGGATTTAAGCCATGGCCAAAAAA
>VUQG01006745.1:3993-29363 GCA_015106755.1 Etia nguti | reverse complement strand
CTAGCGAGCAGAGGGAACTTGCAGGTCTAACACTGCTGCCCTCTAGTGGTGCTGACGATCCGCTGTCGCTATAATAAACCACATGTGTTTAAGCCGTTGATGGACAGTTTCCTACTCTCTGTGCATTTACAGGTGTGTACATATTGATAGCTGTGGGAGCTGTTATGATGCTTGTGGGCTTCCTTGGATGTTATGGTGCCATTCAGGAATCTCAGTGCCTTCTGGGCACAGTGAGTATACCGTTTTATCTACAAGTGGCACTTTTTTCCAAATAAAGTATAAGATTTTCACTTATTTGAATCTTTGGAGTCACTGAAGTTAAAATAAATATCTTTGATTTGTAGTTCTTCTTCTTTTTGGTGATCCTGTTTGCCTGTGAAGTGGCTGCAGCAATCTGGGGCTTCATGAACAGGGACACTGTAAGCACACACACACACACACACACACACAGTCACTGCTCACAGCTTGTTTGATGTCTGCATTGATGTTCCTTCTCTGCTCCTGGAGTGAATTGTCTCTGTTTGTTGCTGTGTCTTTTAAACATCCCACCCCCATTCCTGATTATTCACAGATCTCCAAGGAGCTGATCAATTTCTACGACTCTGCGTACATCAAGGCTATGGATGTGTCTGGGTCTTCCAGTAAAGACAGTGCCATCAAGGTGTTGGATGTTTTCCACAAAACGGTATGAAATGATGGGGGGAAAAAATCATCACTTTCTTTTTTTTTGCCCCTGCTGCTTCGCTTTTGAAATAATAGGGTACAGAAATATTGTTGACTTCATGTTCCTGTGTTTTCTTTCTTGTTCAGCTCGACTGCTGCGGTAAAGGAGATGACACGGCTCTCTTTTTACAACTTGCCACCACCTTATGTCCTACAAAGTCTCCAGAGGATTTTCAGCTGAGATCTCAGGTATGCACAAATCTTTTGTTGTCTTCCCACTCCTTTTCAATGTGTAACTGAATCAGAACAGGTGATGCAATATTGAAATGTATTAGCTTTATTTTGTATAGCATTTTTTTTCTTCTTTTCTTTGCTAAATGAACTTTGTATATTGTTTCCATGATCGAAATAAATTAACAAACAAACAAACAAACAAGTAGTAGTAGTAATAACAACAACAACAACAACAACAATATTAATACTAATGTAAGCTTGTTTATTATATTTTTGTAATATTTAAAAAATCACCATAAAGCATTATTAAGGAACTGGGTTGCTACACGTCACAAGCTGTGTCCCCAAATGTAATATGTTCAAGTACATTTAAAATACATTTAGTCCCGTGAAGGCCAAAGCAAATGAATCACATGCATGCACATATCATTCAGTAATTCTTTACTCATCATGGACTGTCACTCTGGACAGACCACTCCCTTTAGGATTTGTCTTAATTTGCAGTGACATCTCCCTAAGGGACAGCTGGACTGAAACCAAGCAAGTGTTACAGAGCTGATTAGCTCTCATTACTATCTAGAATTCAAGTTTTTTTCCTGTAGTTTTGTGGATTTGCAGGTATTTTGTTGGTTTTTCAGTGACTGCAGTGGTTGCGTTAGACAGAAAATGTTAAGAAATTTCAGGTTACAAGTTTGCAATTTTCTTAAGCCACCCCTCAGGCTCAAGGAACGAACCCGTGTTGTACCTACACATAACAGACAACTTAGCAAAGAATCAATATTGAATTACATCTTTAGCCACTGTTACTGTCAGTCTGTCATAAAAACACAAAGTTGTTCCCATTTCTTTAGTTAAATTTACAAAAAACACAGTTTGACAGGCATAAAGTTGCACTTTTGCACCAACATGGTGACTCAAAAAAGATGTTTGTTAAAAACTTAGCAAATTTCAGCACTGTGTGCTGTGTCCTTAAAGATTTAAGGAGAGTGAACAATTGGAGAACAAAAGAAAGGCCTAGAAAAAACTGTTTATCTATAGCAGATAAACAGTATCTGAGCCATGACCTTAAGAAACAGGAAGAAACATTCAGCAAAGACTAGATGCATCTGGCCCTTCAGTTGATCCATGTACTGTTCACTGAAGCGTCATCAGAAAGGTGGGGAGGCTGGCTGTCAAGAGGCCATTCTTAGGCAATTCTTCCTGTTTTGCCTAAGGAAGTGAAAGAGTGAGAAAAGGCTGAGGTATGCCAAAATACCCAAGAACTGGACTGGAAATCAGTGACAACAGGTCTAATAAAGTGATGAATGCAAATTTGAATGCTCTCAGTTATTAGTGAGCCGTAACAGTTTGTGTGCAGAGTGAAGGGCAGAAAGTTCTCATTCATTACCGTGGTGTGGTCAGCATTCCTTATTTTGCCTCTTTCTCCCTGCCAGAGCTGTCATTATAAACTGGTCGAGCTCTTCTCTGAGAAGCTCTATGTCATCGGCCTGGCCGCCTTGGTCGTTGCTGTCATCATGGTGGGTATTAGATTGAACATGCATTTGTCTAAATCTCTGCTTTCATTAGCTGTGATAACATTGCAGGTACTGGAATACACCCTTTGAATTAAACTGCTTTCATCTTTCACATTTAGATCTTTGAGATGATCTTCACCATGGTGCTCTGCTGTGGGATACGCAATAGCCCCGGAGTATACTAGCAGTCCAACAAGCAGCAAGAGCCGCACCATCCTGTATTGGAATCATTTTGTTGTGTGTTTCTGTGCACCGGCTCCACTTCTTCATGCTTAAATCACAAGATGGATATTTCTGCATTTGTTTTATTTTCTAGAAAATTGAAAGCTGTTTTTAAGATCTGTCTTCACTAACTATTTAGACAGTATCCTAGCTTCTAGCAGTGAGATTTTCCTTATTTATCATGGAAAATGTCTTCATTATAAATCTTTTATACATACAATTTGTTGTGAAATATTTATCTGTCAGTCATTAATTCTGTTTTTACGGATGTATAAATTGTACATATACTTCTCATATGTTCGTGACAGGAGTCAGTGTATTCCCTGATTGATTGTTGCATCTTGCTTCAGTGTGATAGTAATTTAAGTGGCAGGCTTTCAATAGTTGAAGAAAATATTCTGTTTTGCTCAAATAACAAAAAAAAATAATAATCAGTGAGTATGTTTTCAGTCCACTGTGTGTTTCTTCCTGACTGAACTTGCTAAATACCTTTCCTTAAAAAATAGGATAAAACATCGACGTCTTCTCTCATAACCGGTTTTAATAATTCTAATAAATTATGCTAACTCTCTTGTACCATTGATTCGTCTTCGTATTTTTTTCTTTTCTTTTTTTTTTGGACTACTCCCTTTAGGTGTTGTCACAGAGGATTATCATTCTGATTCACATATTTCATTTGGCAAAGATTTATGGCTTACCTGACGCGATCCTCCTCACTTACCCAGGCTCGGGCTGGCAGTGGGAGTACACTGGCTTTTAGCCCTCAGTGGCTGGCTTTCTTGCATTGTTGCTTGTGATCTATAGGGTGAAATGCTTTCTTATGTCTGAGGGATTTTCTCACTTTGTTTCCCATTAGTTAAGTTGCACCAAAGTAACAAAAATAACAACATTTAACAAAAGAGAAACACATCTATCGTTTCTGTCTTTTGTTCTATCTCCCTCCCGTCACGCCCAACCCGTCATGGCAGATGGCCGCCCCTCCGTGTGACTGGTTGTGCTAATTTCAGTGATAGCTACGCACCTCCAAAATAGTTTGTATGAGCAAGTCTCATAAAAGATGTAGTATTTAAGTCACTTTAGCCTCTGGAAGCCACTTGGTAACCCAGCTCCTCCTTATTATATTGTGTCTGAATCCTTGTCGAGCTCTCCCTGACTAAGGATTTACTAATGCTTGTGGAATAAGGAGGAAGATCCCAGAGCAGAGCCACACTTCCAAATTTAAATCACAGCAGGTCAAAAACCATCTTTTTTTTAACTAAAGTTAACCTTATTACTCTCATTTGTTAATGTCTCAGTTCTTATTTCCTACTAGGAAGACACTACATTCATCCCGTGGCTGCCAGACTGTGAGCTACTCTGCTGCAATAATTATCCAGGAGGAAAAATATGCAACTCAGACATTTTTTTTAAACAGTTTCCATCTTTGAGCCATGTCCAGGTTGTCCATGTGAATCCACATCCTCACAAAAACATCCCGTTTCTACACTGTGAGCTTTTCAGTACATGTGTATGACCTCTCTGTTTAACATTAAGGACTCCTCTCTGTTGAACCATCTCATTCTTTCAGTTTCTTCTTGACGGCCGCCTTGTTCCAAACCTGCTTACAGGCCTGCAGTTTTTGATGCGAGTCACCACCAGGTGGCACTGTGAGCTTCTTGCTCACTCAGCACTCCCCACCCTCAGCAGCAGCAGAGTCAATTCAGTTACAAAGTCAACTGACTTGTCTTTCTGGCCCCTTGGCAGACACACCCGGTACACATGTTTGCTCTGCTGCTTTCTCATCAGAGAACACAGCATTTGTGCTCATCTCACGTTTGTTTAATCTTAAATTTTGCTGACTGACTGGTCAATCTCTGGCATGTTGTTCTTTGTTATCATATCATTGTGTGTTGTTATATGCAAGCCCACACACTTAGCCTGATTCTGGTCTGTTGCTTGAGGGCGTGTACTTTGGTTCCAAGTTGAAAGAAAAACCTAATGCAATAATATTTAGATAACAGCGTGTTACACTGTGGAGTGGAGGATACCATTTGTGGAAGCTGTGTTTTCTGTTAAAAAAAAACCCCCTTTGATCTCATTATTGATCTTGTGGCTGATTGGAAGCTTCCTCCTGATGTTTGCACCCAAAATTTCATGGAAGCCAGAGGAGTGGAAGCTGTGACAGTAGCACAGCAATGCCCGTGGGTTTGCTCTGGGATGTTGAGTTACCACACATGGGTGTAATGAGCAGCCATTAATCACATTTTGGCTGGATGTTTGATTCAGCACTGAGGTTTGGCAGGCAAATTAGATTAACTTTCACCTGGAGAAAAATCATCCACACCTACAACCTTCACACCTCCTTCTGGCGTCACTCAGGTTTGAATGCTCCAGCAGACCCCAGGCTTTCTTTAAATCAGGGGAGTCAAACTCCAGGCCTCGAGGGCCGGTGTCCTGCAGGTTTTAGATGTGTCCTTGATCCAACACAGCTGATTTAAATGGCTAAATTACCTCCGCAACATGTCTTGAAGCTCTCCAGATGCCTGTTAATGAACTAATCATGTGATTCAGGTGTGTTGACCCAGCGTGATGTCTAAGATCTGCAGGACACCGGCCCTCGAGGCCTGGAGTTTGACTCCCCTGATTTAAATGGACAGTTTGAGTGTGTGTGTCTTAAAGGACGTTACACTCTCGAATCCAAATCATGTAATTTTCTTTGAAAGTTTTTATTTTTTAGTGAGGCGACCAATTATTTTCAGGGTACGGCTGAGAGGTATGATGTGGACCCGAATGCAGGACTCAGGAGACGGAACATAAACTCAAAAAAAGCACTTTTAATGTTGAACTCTTGACCAAAAATACAAAGTGTAGTTAAACAGGAGCAAGTACTCCGAAAACTAGGAATATCTGGGGGAAAAAACAGAACAAGGAAACACCCAACCATGCAGGATGATGCAACGAAGAACATGGGAAGACTCAGACAATGTATGCACACGCATGCCAGCTAATGAGGAGATAGGAAATAGGTGGGAGGACAGTTGAAGCTAATCAGGAAAATTAGATAAAGGAAGTGAAATCTAACATAAAACACAGACAATAGCTTCATCAAAATCAAACAGGAAGATGGGCACAACTGAAAGGGGAGTAACTTCCCACAAGAGCAACTTCACACAGGAGGCACAGAAGGACAAAAAAACCACAAAAGTGGATAAACTAAATACTACTTAACCAAGGTACATAAAGACAGCTGGAAGATAAAGGTAAAATATAAACAAGACAACCCATGATACAAAAGGAGCAAACATAACACAAATGATCCTCCAAACTAAAATGGATCATAATTCATCACAGAAACTCAAAAACCTGGACATTTGTGACAGATCTCACCTGTAGAGACATGGGTAACACTTTATAAAACAGGCTACAACCAAGGGTGTAATCCAACTTTAATTAAAAGGAAATTTTAGTATGTTTTATTTGAAATAGATACACTAGAATAAGGGAGTAAACAAGTCAGGTTTTTATAGGAAAAAAAATAATAATTATACTGTAAGTAAATTTAAGTACAGCCTAATTTCCTGGTAATTTCACAGAAAAATAAACAAACCTTTCCCCTTCTTACATCAGAAGTACACTGTATGTTTTGGGACATATGACATATTATGGAGTGTGTTAGCCATGCCTTTTTATGTCTTTAATTTTTTACAACATTATTTTAACGTTGTTGATGCCACGATTGATTTTCTATCAATCAATTGTCCTTTTTATTTATTTATTTATTTATTTTTTTACTAATGCTGTGTCCCAAAACTCATAGTGTACTTATGATGTAAGATGGGGAAATTTTATTTGTAATGCACTACTTTAAATTACTTACACTATAATTATTTCTTTGTTTCCTGTAAAAAATCAGACTTGTTACTCCCTTATTCTAGTGTACCTAACTGTAAATATGTCAAGACATTGCTTTATTTAAAAAAGAAAAAAATTAACCAAATGGGGATGTGTTTGGTGCACCTGGGATCTGAATGATTAAATCATCTGAAATACTAAAGTACAAAAAAAATTACATTTGCAATCCTACGTAGGTGAAATACCTAAGTATAAAAAAGTCAGAGTGTTCATTGTGTGCAGAATGGGCCTGTGTCTGATACATTGGGAAGTTCATACCATTAGATTAAGCAAACATTTTTCATTAAATCAGTTTTAAGGAGTGTAAGAGGCAGATGCTTTCAGCTTTTGTTTGTTTCTGGGTTTCTCTCTCGCTTTAGTTTGATCCTCAGCAGGTCGGCTGCAGATCAGTGAGATTGAAATCAGGTGATTAACCGAACCAGTTGAGAATCTTGCAGCTCTTCATCTAGAAAACTTTCTAGTGGCTTTGGCACTGTAAGCTTTGATAAATGTGTGATGGTATGAGGTTTTGTCAGCTGTAATCTGGGCTTTTAGTTTTTTGAGGTTGTTTCATGTGGTAAATCCTCTCAGGTTGTGATCCTGAAGTCTTCCCATGCAGACATCCTGGATCTGAAAGACAATTATCGATTACAGTCAACCATGTGATCAGTCAGTTTTCTACTATCTAATGTCTAATATCTAATCTAATCTACTATCTAAACATGTCAGTTTTCAGGTGGCATGGTGGGGTGATTGTTAGCACTGTCAACTCACAGCAAGGTTCTGGGTTCAAATTCACATCCTCCAGTTTTCTCCCACAGTCCAAAGACTTGGGGTTAGGTTAACAGGTGATTCTAAATTGAGCATACATGTTAATGGTTATCTGTCTATCTATGTTAGCCGTGCTATAGATGAGTGACCTGTCCAGTGTGCACCCTGCTTTTCGCCCTGGGACAGCTGTGATATTTTTTCCACTGGAGCATTGGGTGTTTAAAAGACTATATCTCACCTATCACCTCACCTATCTCACCTTTGAATAGTGATGTAAACCAACTCAAATTAAAATTGAGACTTCAGTCTAGTGTCAGTTTATTCATTTCACATTAAATATGCACAGAACCTGGCAGAATTGAACTGGAGAAGCAGAACTGTCCAAATACTTGAGGTCAAAACTTTATAATGAAGAAATATTACTACTAATAGATTATTTTCATGGTCAATCAATAAACTGACTTTTCTTGAGTTTTTCTTTGCTCATAAATATCTTTATGGAAGAAAAATCTTTACAAATAAAAATCACAAATGAAATAAAACTTGACCTGTAGTTCGCTCCGACCTGCAAAATACCAACAAAAGAGACGACCACAGCAGAAATGATGCAGCCATGACAGCCAATTTGTATGTCTTCATGTCTGAATGTCTGGTTTCTATTTTTTTTTTTTTTTATTTCTATGCTTTTCTAATGTTTGGGTGTCTTCATGCTTCTAGTCATAGGTTTCAGAGATTACCACAAACAAACAGATGGTTTCTAATGATGCATGAGGCAGCATGCAGAGCAAGGGTGTCTTTCTCTTACCATCAGCTTCTCTGACGCACACATGCACTGCCCTGAGTCAGTACCCTCTATGTAGATTTCTGTCACTCAGCGCCTCTGGTCTGTGCTGAGAATTCAGTGTAACAGCTGCTCCAACGATTTAATTACTGACTGAGTGACTCATCAATGAAATGTTGCAACATCCTAAAATAAATTCTTAAAAATTGCAATAAAATCGAGCCGTAAAGCAACATAAACAGAGACATTTAAAAGCAATTCACATTACAAAGCCTTCTCTGTGTTCTCAGGGAGCCTCAGAAGCAGAGGCAAAAGTTCCGTTAAAAAAAAAGTTTGTCTTTTGTTTTCATTTGCCGTTCTTCCCCAGAATCACTGACAACCATCTATCTTTTTCACGCCCCACAATGTCTTACTCCCATTTGACTCACCTCTTTGTTTTCTGTACCTCTGCATTTAGTGGAATTATAATTTTCTGGGCGGTGACAGTGGATATAACTTATACTTTCTAATTCCCCCCAGATCAGGTCAGAACAGGTAAACGGTTGCAGAGAGAGAACCTCCACACTCAACTCCACTTCAGTGGTAATGGTAAGTCAGAACTTATGAACAGACATTTATACTCAGTGCATCATGTTTCCTGCTGTTTCGACCATGAAGTAATATTCTTTTGAATTTCATTAACTCTGGAATTGAAAGATTTGCAGCATCACTCTGAGCTTCATTTATCTCCTACCTGTAAAGCGGCCGACCGTTTCTGCTTATAAATGTGCTTTGACAGTAGAGGGGAAGTCAGAGAGAACAGGTTTTGAGAGTGTGTGAGAAAATATGTACAGGTGATTTTTCAGTTACTAATCTGAGGAAGGAGCTCATGTTTCCATAGATCGCCTGCTGCATGTGTTTCAGTGTAAACGCATTGAGTTTGATTTGCTTTTGGAGAAATGAAATCTATAACGTCATTAGCAAGACGAAATCTCATAACCACGGGGAAATAACTGAGGAAATAAATAAGCTTTAGATGGATTAAGTGTAATATTTCTCTTTTTCTTTTATGTTTAAATGCATTCACACAATAGGAGGAAGCAGACAAAGCAATAAGAGTTGTCATGTCTTTGTACAGTTTGATCCAGTCAGATAGAAACCATTACTGTGTTTATCCTGTGTCCCCCCCCCTAATCTTATCACATTTAGCTAGGTAGATGGTGCAGACATGCAGGTAACGTGTCTTACTATCACACTCTATATCACTTTTGTTTTGGATACACTGACTCATAGTTGCTAAGAGCTGGAATAAAGCAAACTAGATAAAACCGGGGTGTGGCCCAGCTTAATAACAGAGTGCGACCGTGCCACACCTTGTAACAGTCCTGCATTCATACATGACGTCATTTGCGAGACTCAGCTTAATATCGTGCCAATTTGTGAAATCACACAGAACAAAGCTCTACGTGGATCTACCCAGTGTATTTTAAAAAGTACAACGGAGTAACACTATAATTATTACCAGCATACAAATAGGATTCTTTAGAATATATAAGGATATGTTGACAAATCTGCATAATAATTGACAAAAACAAGAAAAAGAAACAGGTGAAAGACGTGTATGCTGCATGGATATTTTTCTGTCCCACCATGTGACATACACACTGTTCTTCACATTATCTTCTGACATCATGTTTAAGAATAACTTTATTTTAATGGTTCAAATTTTAAATAGCAGTATTCCTCAAGGGTCATTATACTGAAGTATTCCAGATCAGCGGTACTCAATTTACAACCCATAGGACGTCTGGTGCTAGCTGACCCACCAATCATTTTCTAATTCACTAAATAAAACTGAGTGAAGAGGTTTAATGTATGAACGCTTTCAAATGTAACAAAAAAAATCAGTCAGTGTTTATAGTGTTTGCAGTTTCGTGTGCTTTGCTGATGACGGGAAAGTGATGCATGGTTTTAAAAATCTAAACTTACAAGCCAACCAGAAAAGTAGAGAGAGCACAGACTGAGAAAGTCAGTGCTTAAATATGGCAGAAGGGGCTGGACAGGGATTCAGATTGCACTGGTTAACTCCACCTACCAGCAGCTAAGGGAACACAAAGGGAACACTCACACACACACACACTCAACGGGCCCGGACAAAGCTGGGTCATTACAAGTGTCAGCTTTCTAATGCAATCTAATATATTATTTATCTGTCAAATGAACATCAGTGAATGTCAGTTCTTGTATATGGCTAGTGTAGCTAACATGTTAATTCATTTATAAATAATTCATTTTGAAGAAAAATTTGTTAAAAAAAAATAAAAATGTCACTGTTATTTATTCATATTTATCTGATCCATGTATTTTATTGTGTGTTAAGTATCCCTAACCTAAACCTAGTCTTACACTGAGGCTTATACTCAGTAAGCAGTATCAGTAAGCACTAGTTTTCAAAAGTCAGCAGACATATTTCTAAAGTCTTGCTTTTATCCAGTGACTCTCATCATGAGTCTCGTTAACAGATCACTGTGTTTTGCTGCCTTTGCTATATGCTCAAGGTGGAACATTGTGAGTCACCACAAAGTCAGAGGTTATTTGGATTTTTGTGGATGGTTATCACAACTACAGTGTGAGCCTCACAAACCTGTAGCAAAATGATGCATGCCTCACACTGAAAGCCAAATGCTAGACAAAAAGGCAGTTGAAATAACAACAATATTAAAAGTTATTGGGATAAAAAGAAGAATACATGACAGGAGACTATCACGGCAGAAAGAAAAAAAAAGAACTTTTATGCTCAGGATATTTATTTAGTGAGGTAGTTGAGAACATTGGATTCACATGCCAAATGCCTCAGGCAATTAGTAACATTTCCAACACAAACAATTTTTGTCCCACATTTAGGTTGTTGCAATTTGGTTGCCCTCACTGACATAAAACAATGCTCTGAATATATCACATCTCCCTCTATGTAATGTTTTGGGCAGCAGTTATTTTAAAACATTGTAGAATTTTATATTATTTTATTTTGATTCAATTTTTTTACATTTTCAAAAATTTTCAGTCAGTCCCAGTACCTGACAATGTTTTATAATTTGCTGAGCCACTTAACACTGACCTATGAAACATTTAAGAAATGCCCCTAACTCAAGGGATGAACACATAACAGACAACTTGGCAAAGAACCTAATTTAAATTGTAACCTCAGATACTTTGCTACAAGCAGCCTCACAAACGCTCTTAATTTGTCCCAGTTTCTTTAGTTGAATCAATGAAAAATGCCAAAAATAACACAGTTACCAGGCATAAAAATATATTTTTACATTAGCAAGATGACACATCCAAAGACCCATTAGCCAAAAACATCTTAGCTTGGAGGAAACTGGACCAGTGGAGGACAAAAGAAGAAGTGGAAGGCCTAAAAAATACAGCAGATACAAAATGTTCTTAAGAAACAGGAAACTGGAAAATATCCAGCAAAGATCTAACACAGGAAGAGATGCAAGAGATCTAATCCCTCAGCCGACCCATCTACTGTTCACCAGTCTCATCAAAAATGGTGTCAGTGGAAGGATGGCTGTAAAGAAGAAATTTTAAAGGAAAGGAAACAAGGACAAAAGTCTGAGGTATGTCAAATTACACAAGAAATCTACAGAAAATAAGTGGTACCAGGAGTTTTTTTGGTTCAAATAATCATCAATATGTATGAAACCAGTCAGGAGAGAGGCACAGCAGTGAGTGTCTACAGTCATCTGTAAAACACAGTGGAGGCTCTGTCACGGTTTGGGGCTGCAATTCAACCAGAGGTCTTGGGGGATCTTGTCAAAATTGATAGAATTATAAACACAGAAAACCACTGATAGACATGGATCCACCATCCAATACCATTTGGAAAGTGTCTGATTTGCAAACACACTGCCAGTACAGTAAAAAAACACCTTGATAGAAAAACACACAGTGGACCACTGAACACTGTCAGTCATGGATTGGCCTCCCCAGAGCCACGACCTCGACACTACTGAAGCTGTGTGGAATCATCTTCACAGAGAACAGAAGAAAAGGCAGCAAACATCCAAAGAAGAGCTTTAAATGTCCTTCAAGAAGCCTTGAGAACTATTTCTAAAGACTACTTAAAGAAATTATAAGAAAGCTTGCCTAAAAGAGTTCAGACTGTGTTAAAATACAGAGGTGGTCACACCAAATCTGGACTTTCAAGCTCGCCAGAACTCCACAGACTCTGTTTTTGCCTTTATATACTGTATTTGCATTTCATTTTTCAGATGTTTCAATAAATCACTACACCTATTTCACATTTTTCTAGCAAAATTTGAAGAAATGAAGGTTGGCTTAAGAATTTTGCTCGATTACTGTTACATGCATCGCTCGCTATATTTTGTGTGAACTCTTGACGCTAAAAAGTGTCAATTTGAAAGTTAACTTACCACTTAAAATAAAAATACTCGAGTACAATATTCAGTTTTATAGTGTTTGAATAAATCTTCTTACTTATTATTAAAAAACAAACAAACATCAACTTAACAAAGAAACAAAAACGGAAGTTGACGTTTCCACAACCGTTCTAAAGAGTTGTTTCCATATTTGTCACGGTTTCCGGTATTTTCCAGTGAAGTAGGGAGAAAAAAAATTTTGCAATCAATTTCGCATAACTGTTTTGAAAAACTTCAAATGGCGTATGCCTGAGTCAACGAGTAATGGGATTCTACTCCATCTTATCGGACTCTTATCTAAAGGGGGAGTAGCTCACCTGTGAATCAGGTAGTGAGTGTGACTCGTCTCTGAGGCTCCACCTCCGGCTGCAGAGCTCTGCTCTCTCGGTGCGTCTGACCACAGACAGTTTGAGCTGCCACGACGCAGAGCGCAGGCACCCTGTCCGCGGCAGTGTGTGACCTATTTTGCTCTATTTTAACTTTTCACCATGAGTACAGTCGGCTCAGAGCACGTGTTTTTGACTGCTTTACAGCCCAACACTTCAGTCACAACTTACGCCCTCCCGTCTGAGATCAAAGTCGGGAATGGGGGCTCCGTGTCTGACGACTTGGCGAAAGCGCGACGCGTCCAGCAGCAGATCCAGATGAGACTGGCGGAAAAGTCCACACTTCCGCGTCAGAATGGATCCACCTCACACTACGCCATGTCAGGTAAACATCAACGAGTTTTTAAGTCACTTTCACATGGAGTTACACCTGCACTCTCTCACTGTTCTGCATTTCCGAAAGAGAGCTGATGTGTGAGGTGGTCTGTGTTCAGTGCGGACAAGTGGCGGAATTAAGTTTCCAGCCTGGCGCTGCGGGCACAGGTGCTTCTGCTGTTGTCCGACAGCAGTGCTGAGTGACACAGATACAGATGAGTTTTTAATCAGACCACTCAGTCCTGTGACCATGTTTCCTTTGGCCTTACATAATGCAGTGGAATTATATTTTATGAGCTTGGGGCTCTTGATTGGACGACATTATGATCTGTCACACTGGAATCAGGTAGTAAACATGCCAGGTAATAAAAGTATGATCTTTATATGTCCAGACATATCAAACTCCAGCCAAAAAAAGGCTTGGTTTGAGTTTTAAAACAAGACATATTCATAGAGCTCGCGTTGAGCTATCAAAGGATTCGTCTAAAGAGTCCAAAACCAAAAAGAAGCATAAAATGCTGAAGTTTAAGTGACTGCATTCATGTTCTTTTTGCACTTTTTGCTGTGAAAATTACTCAGATGATTATTCCCATCAATACAGCTTGAAAGAGAAACTACTTTCCTGTTGCTTCACCACTTGTTTATTTGTCTAATAAACAGAAACCTAGCGATAAAATAAATCTATTTTCTCTTTTGGTTCATTTTTTTCCTAAACTCTTTTCAGACCTCCGAGTCTGACTCCCAGCGAATAGTTTCAAATGCAAGAGTGACACTCAACTGATATGGCCTGGGGGTGTGGGGGGTGTTCTGCATGCTTGTCTCGGCTGAATTCCTGCGGACTCGTTTCTCGTTAGCTCTTCAAGGAATTTGTATTTTGTTCTGAGATGAGCTCCAGCAGCAGCCATCTTACTCAGTGTCATGTCTCTGCAGAGGAGAAACGGTTAATGTGTAACAAGCCCAAACAAGTTCTCCTTTCATGAACTTCCCTGATAGCAGACTAAGGTGAAAACCTCCCTCCCCTCCCCACCCGTGGGATTGGGTTTCAGGTAGTGCTTGGCTTAAAGGTAGGTGGGTTCAAGAGATACCAGAGGGGCTCATGCAGCCCGTTCACAGTTGTTACATTATCATAACTGGTCCGTCGGCGGCATGTTGACACGCAGTCAAAGTCAAGGTGGGACTGTTATGTAAGCAGTGACAACACTCCCACAAGGGGAATGAAAGGCAATCCTGAAGAGCTGGGAATTAGTATGATCAGTACTTACATCAAATTTCATGATAAGACTTCAGTGAAAGAGCTGAGCCACACATGCTCACAGTCTTGTCATGGCCTGTGTTTGCTGTTAAACCTCATGACTGCACACGTGACTGATGCATGAAGATACATGCCAGTGGCATTTGAGGCCAAAGCAAATCTCGCTCAAAGTGACCATAAAGTATATCATCCTGTGCATACCTTTGCACACCATAATTTTCTGTGCTCGACCAAACTGCGAGGAGACAGCAGAGGAGCTTGACAGCTTGGGTCTTTGTTTACCTGAGCCTTTACTCGCCTGCTTCAGCGGGGAGAACATGACGTTCATGCTGTCTTCAGCTGCAGAAACATACGTGAACATACACTATGTCACTATGTTACAATATGTCACTGCCTGCGTTTCTGTGTGCCATTCTTTACCCTGGGTTTAGCTTGGAGGAAAACTTATAGTCATTAACTGTGACTTCATATTAATCATCTTCTGAAAGCATGTACAAGAGGCGCATTCCTTACCACACAACAGGGAATGCTGCTGTTTCAGTGGTTTGCGGTTTTAGAAAAGTTGATTATGAATGCGTAAGTGTTTGCACATGGGCAAAACATGCAGATGATTCTGCAAGGAATGTTTTTTCTCCTTCATCCTATTTCTAAAAATATGCTGCAGCTATGCATTTATGACGGTGACTAAACGGTGTTTAAGCTGTATGTGGACAAGTCTCAGCAGAAAGCGAGGGTGTTAAAAAAAAAAAAAAGGAAATATTTACAAGGAGTCCTGGCTTAATGATCAAAGTACATTTTTTTTTGAGTGGCAGCAGAGGAAGGCAAAAAAAAGTTTCCTCGCTGAAGGACTTTTCAGGGGGTGTGTTGTAACGGCTGTTGCTCCCAGGTGTGTTGGGCGTAGTCAAGGTAGAACAGGGGTCAGGCCCGGGAATCTGTCAGTCTGGTTTTTATACCTGTGGTGTGCAATAAAGTAGCATAAAGGGCAGTCCAGCCCACCTCTTTGTATATATATGGTAGGTGTAAAACAGCTCAGGCTCAGCAGAAACATGCATGTAAAGTACACTCAGATACAGTGCATGGCAACAAAAACACACAAACCTGATTTTGTTTCCTTCTTTGTGGAAAAAAAAAATCTGTTCTTATTATTCGATGTTTTCAGGTGCAGTCTGTCAGCATTAAGCGTTTTGGTCAGCGTGAGAAAAAATAATGTCTACAAGCCAGAAGCTCAGGTTTTGTACATGTTTTTTTTGCTCTTGGATCTGAATGATGTCATAGAGAACGGTTATACCTTATATAGAGATGTTTCAGGCACACTGAGACATCTCTGATGACACATCTCTGACATATCAAACTCCTGCAGCCGCACCCACATCTTCACATCTTTTGTCTTTGAGGTGGGATGTAATGAAAATACGTCTTTACTGTACTTAAGTAGACTTTTCAGGTATTTTTACATGACTTGAGTCTGTATTTCTCTGTGAAAATTTTACTTTTACTGCCTTAATTTAAACACAAACATCTCTACTTTCTACTCCTTGCATTTTGCTAAATGGGATTGGGGGGTTTTGCAGTTTAAGACATTTTAGGGGAGTTATAGTTTCATGTCACCACACGCCTTCAAACATCAAACCAAAATGAACCTAAATGGAGGGAACAATAACACATAAAAGGCAATCCAATTGGTGTGTCCATCACCTGTGCTTCTGACACTCAAAGAGATCAAAGAGGCAAAAGACAAACTTACAATTTATATCTTATGTATTATACTCATTTTCTTTTAATTCTCTTTTTCTCTGCATAGCAGATGTTTAAGCTGAGTCCTTTGATTAGAATTTAAGCGGAAATAAAATTTGTAGTACCATGTGTTAATATTACTGTATTATGATATTAACATTAAAATGAGAGTCATTTAGCTGGGAAAAAATAGCTGGTTGGAATGCCCTCTAAAGAGCTCCCCTATGCCTTTATAGCACAACATTTCCATCTGTACTTTTATTTGCTTTTGTACTTCTGCTTAAGTGATCGGTCTCTGCAAGTTTGCCACCTCATTTTATGAAGTGCAGCCAGTCGGACAAAAGCTGGTGTTATGGGAGAGGCGTTAAGACTACGGTACTCTGAATCAGAATGAGCTGGTTTAAAACAAATCATTAACTTGAACCTCATTTTAGATCATTCAAAAGCTGAGTTGAAGACATCACAGTTCTTTAAAAAACTGGCAGCTGGTTACTGTTTTGACATGTTAATAGTCCAGCCTGTAAACAACTTCATAGACTGTTACATAATATTAATAAATGTCCCTCTGCCACTACCTCAGTTTTGAAATTTTGGTTTCTAAATGACACATTTTGGTCACCATTTTGATCCCAATCAAATGCAATAAACACATAAATATCCCTTAAATTATTTTTTTCCCCTACAGCTACCAGAAGGTCAACATTTATGACCAAATCCTTGCAAAACTAATGACTCTCCAATAAGCCACGGCTCCGTTTTGTGTTGCAGTAAATGACAGGCTGCAGAATTAATTTCTTTGGAAGGGATACTAAATCACGTAAACATAATTACACCCATAGATGCTACTTTATAATTAACATAGTTTTGTCACTGACATATTCCGCTCTCAGCTCAGATATGTGGGTCAACAAACTGTTGCTCAAGCCTGCTTACACTATAAACAGCTTGCTCCATGGCTGCTATCAGAGTCACCACTTGCCGTCTGAGTCTGAATGGAGAGCAAAAAACATTCACATACTCTGTGTTTGCTGACAGAAACCTGCAAATGTCTTTTTATGTAGGACAGGTAACCAGAGACATCGGCCCTGCTGACTGGTCAGGTCCTGCTTTAACACACCGTGTGAAATCAAACCTTTGGGCTTTAGTGAAACACGACACCGGCTATTTAGACAGAAATGTCTTTCATGTTAATCATTGTTGTAAATTAAAGAGGCACACCTTATTGTGGGATTTTCACCTGCGATTGATCCTACCCTAAAAGTGCCTTTTTTATGACATGGAATATCTTCTTTGAACTTCTCTGCAATGTTTTTTTTTTTGTTTTTTTTTTTTGCAATAACACCATCACAGGTTAGGGGGCTGGCTTTGTCCAGGTCAGCTGACAGAAAACAAACCGTCAAAAAGATTTGAAGTTAATCCCATGTTCCACACTGTGTTCTCCTTTTTCATGTAAAAGTTGTGAATCAAATTTGAAAAACAAAAATATTTTGTAGCTTTTGTTAAAAAAAGTCACATTTGCTGTCTTTTTTAATCACCCTTGGCCTCTTAGAAGTTGCAAGAACACAGTCAGCAGTTGAGTCAACCTAAGTCCACTTTCAGAATGAAAGTACTATATAAATGAACTTCCTTTTTTGAAAAATGGGAGAGTGTTTCTTAGGAAAAAAAGGGAACTTTTTCAACTATTTTTGTAGTCCAATCACTTCTTGCTGTCATTGTTCTATTTTTGTCTGGACCTGTTTAGAAGAGATTTCCTTTGACACTAATAACAGTAGGATCAGGGTAAAGATGAGCTGTTAAGTCATAAATCACTCAAATTACTGATTCCTTACCTGACTTAGTGGAACAGCAGTTTAATAGAGACGTTAGTCTTTTCCCACTGAATACACCAAGAAGTATCTCAAGTTTCTCTATAAACCAGAATCCCTATTATTGATTATTATAAAGGTTCTAAAAAAGCATTTTTGTGCCTGTAACTCAGGAGGTAGAGCAGGTCATCTACTAATCAGAAGGTTGGTGGTTCGATCCTCAAAGTATTCTTGAGCAAGACGCTAAACCTGGAGTTGCTGCCGATGCTTTCATCCAAGTGTAAATGTGTGCTAAATAGAAAACACTTTTAGAAACAAGTGGTTGTGTGAATGAGACATGTTGTATAAAGAGTTCTGAAGTAGAATAGAAAAGCACCATAATTATATACACCAGTTGTAATGTGTATAAATATATCTTAATGTGTAGTAATTATGTGTTATTCACTGACAAATGGTGGATTACTTTCTTTTTTTTTTTTTGCTTTGTTTCAGATTACGGCGGTTCATCATCAGTGAAATATAACACCTATAACCCAAGTTTCAGCTCTAAATCATCCTTCATGTACACTGGCTCCAGAACAATCGTGAGTGCAGCGTTTCTCACTTTTTCAGCCCAGTATTCACTCACAGAAATGATTAAACTGAGTCTCTAAATCTAACACCAGATGTTACATTAGCTGGAAGCTCCCATCTTTAAAAAGCTGATGGGTTTGCTGACAGGTCACGTAGGACACAGCGTGTGTGGTATTTCACAGTATGCTGTGATTAAATCAGCTCTGAGTTTTCTTGTCCACTCACTAGATTCCTCAATCTTAGTGATTAAATTCGAAAGCTGCTGGCTGATTAATGCACGTCAGTGTCCTCACCTTTGTTACTGTAACAGTCCCCTGAATAGATTTAGAAATAGTTTTTGATTCATCCAAACTTACAGTTCAGTGAAATATATTGAGTAACTCTCCTTACACATCTGTTTGTAACAGTAACTCCTCTCTCCAACCTCAGGGTCCACAACTGTCTCAGAGGTCAGGCTTCAGCAGCCGTTCTGCCGCACCAGACATGGCTGAGTTTCAGAGGATGAGTATTAGGAGTGGAGGTCCAGGTTATGCTGTTGGTGGTGGTGGTGGGGGTTTTTATCAAGAAGAAATGCGCGTGGGGACCATGAAACGAATGGACCCAGAAATCGTCTCTACGCATTCAATGCAGCAAATACCAATGCAAATGAGGGGCTGGAATAATGTCGACAACAGCGATGCTGGCAGTTTAATCTCCGAACGTGACGCCACCTACGGTCGCTCGTATGCTCAGAGCGCGGTCAATGGCTACACCAGCCAGATGAGGCAAGGAGGAGGCAGCACGGGCTTTCAGTCAACCATGCGCCGATCTCTAAGTGGCACTCTTTCCCGTGGTGGAGGGGTGCCTGCAGGTGGGACAGAGATTGTCCATCAACAGTCCTTCAAAGGCCCGGCCCACCGCACCATCAGCAGGATTACAAACCGTAACCGGATGAGCATGGGCTCCGTGTCTGGAACCATGCAGCAGACGTCAGGTGGGAGCATCTACGGGGGAGGTGGAGACACTTTGGACCGAGGGTTCGTGATGTCCACGATGTCTGGCTCCCAGGGGAACCTAATGATGCAGCGTCCAGGCACCATGTCCCGTGCCATGTCGGTGAAGAGCATGCAGAGTGTGGGCAGGGGCATGGACATCTACGATGGACAGATGGAGTTGGGAGCCAGCATGGGCAACCTGAGCGGGTGAGAAGCTTTTCACATTCATAGGATCAGTGTTTTCATTGGTAGCACTGAGATTCCGGTACAGTACTGAAGTTTGTGATAACTGTATGATGTGGTGTAGGTCAGTGTCTGGAAAAATGCCCGTGTTTACATTTGATAGGTCAGGTTTTATCAGTCATCAGCATCATCAACCTCAACAACCAGTGATGTTGGCTAAGAGGAATTCTAGGATCCTAGAAAAGCAGAACAATGATTGGTCCTTCTAAGAAGTCCGTGTAGTTTAGTGTGTACTGTACTGTAAACACGTCTTCAGCTTCAACCCATCGTTTTTTTTCTGTGTCAGGGAGAAAACAGAGAAAGCACAGAAAGCAACGCTAATAAGAAGAAAAGGCTTCACTGACATGAATTTGATATCACACAACTTTTAGAAAAAAAAACATATAAGCGCTGATGAAAGGAATTGATGAGCTCAGAGGCGTATTGATCAATTTGGAAGCAGTCCTTTAACAGAGGTGGTTCTCCACTCCACTCTCTAGTAATCCTCATGACTCAGTTTGTTGTATTTGTCACTGACGTTCTTAGTGAAGGTGATGAACCAATCTGCCGTGAATTTCATGTGTCACTAGGTTTACAACGGGAGTGTGCGTTGTGAAAAGTGAGTTTCCTAAGAGCTGTGGATTGGGAGGTGGCTCCATAGTGGCAGGACTGGTTTCGGGTGTGGCAGCTCAGTGTCAAGCTTCACATTTCACACATCCCACAGCGTGTGGTTAGGGCGAGCTGATTTGCAGCGCACTGTGCGATTTGGAAAAAGTTCAACAAGCACAATTTTGCACACAAGTAACAAACCGCCTGCGAATAGCTGTCTCTTTGTGTGCTACCAAACATAATAGCAGGGAAGTTACGTAATAAAGTGCTTTTTAAGTTCCTGTGTTGAATTTGTTCATTTGCTTCTTTGTCAGGTTGGACATGCCCACAGCAGTGCAGTACCTGACAGAGGAAGATCCCAGCCTGCAGGCCCTGGGTGCCGCATTCATCCAGCATCAGTGTTACAATGACAAAGACTCTAAAAACGAGGTACTTTGAACTGATTAAACTTGTGGTTACAATTCCTTCAGTTCTTTCCTCTCTGCTATTAAGAAACTCATTCATGAAAGTTGTTTTCCTTTAAGTGCCAGCATCCACTGATAGATGTTTCTCCTCATCTGGCGACTTTAAATAAGCTGGGGCTTCCGTTCTGGTGTGTCCTAGTTTTTCCATATGTTCTTCTTCTTCTTCTTCTGCTTCTTCTCCATTTCTTAACTTGAGGTAGTACGACAATCTCTTGTCAGCAAATTTAACTTCTCCAAAAAGAATTTTTAAAGGGAATTTTCTGACTTTTTAAAGAATTAAATGACCCTTTCACATTGTTAGAAGCAACTCTCAGTTTTTACCATTTCATTTAAGTCCCAGTCCTACAGTCCTAGAGATTGTATAAATACTTGGAATAGACTGAAAATTCCTGAGTGTTTTTTTTCCCCCTCTTTAGGTGCGTCAACTGGATGGCATTGGTGATTTGGTGAAGCTGTTCAACAGCGAAAACCCAGAAGTACGGCGCTACGCTACTGGTGCCGCACGCAACATCATCTACGAGAACGTGGAAAACAAGGCGACCCTGATCGAAAAGGGTGGCATCCAAGAGCTCGTCAAGGCGCTCGAGGAGAACGATGATGAGCTCCGCAAAAACATCACAGGTATCGCAACACATGCACCAGAGAAACACCTAGAATATTGTTTTGGAGCTTTTGATTCATGGAGCACAATGTAATCCTCAAATGGATAGTTTATTTTGATGAAATATGTTTTTTGGGGGGGTGCTATAAGTCAGCTAAGAAGATGAAAACCTCTTTTGTGTGTAATAGAGCTCAAAGGTTGTTAGATTACATTGTGGACTGGACACATGGGGTGGTGAGCGCTAGCCTGGCTCTGTCCAAAGGTAACAGGTAGACAAAGGTTCTGCTAAGCTAAGCTGAGGTAGTTTAAATCATGACTGTGAAATCATTTTAAATGGGTTCATGTTCATTTAACTCACTGCAGGCCTAAAAAAATAGTTTTCCGACAACTTTTTGGGCAACTGTAGCCATGCTTCTTGAAGTCAATCAGTCAAAACATCCTAAAATCATGGTTGAGAAAAGCTGATGACAAAAAAAAGAAGCTATAGTATGCCTAAATACCAGTTTTTATTTTTCTGTATTTGTGCAGGTATCTTGTGGAACCTTTCATCCAAAGAAAACCTAAAGGATAAACTAGCCAAAGAGACTCTTTCTACGCTTACCCAAAAGATCCTCGTCCCCCTGTCGACCAACGAGAAGGATCGGAGTGCGTACACCGATTCAGACACAGAAATCCCTCCTGAGTCCCCTTCTGAGACAGAAATCTTCTGCAACGCCACGGGATGCCTCAGGTGCACCTTACTTATGTGTCTTGCGTCTGCACTAGCTACATGATTGATTAAAATGTTATGCGTGCTTTCCTTTCCCATGACTGCATTTGCATTTGGCAAGCTTGTTTTTCCACACCCAGCACTTTTTTGCTGATGTTTGCAAGAGCATTACTCCCGCCTCCGGTTACCTTTGGCTCTATTCTGTTGCCTTGCTGTATTAACATTTCTAATGAACGTGTTTTTGGAGAATCTTGTGGTTTCGTATTACCTTTAATTTAATTGTGTATTATTGGGGCATGGTGCCATCAGTACTGTAATCTATATGTGCACAACACTCAATCTGACCTCAAGAAGTGCTCTGAAATCACACTTGTTTATTTTCTGTGTTCTTAGGAATTTGAGCTCTGTGAACGAAAAGACCCGTCGCTCGATGAGAGAAACAAATGGACTTGTGGATTCTTTGGTGAAGTACATCACGGCCTGCCTCAAAACGAACAGAGCACAGGAAAAGGTGAGAGAATAGCTAAAAATAAGGAGAAATCCAGAGAAGGCAGAAACAAAAAAAATGTTATTAAGCCCCTCCTACCACAGGAGGCGAGGCACTACCACATGCTTCACTAGCACTAAAAGTAAGTCAGTGCTGACGTTGGTGTTCATGTGGGATTCAAACCCTGACCTCCCAGGTGAAACCCCTCTGCTTATCTCTTTTATAAAATATATATAGTTCTATAGTTGGTCTGACAAATGACCTCTTACAGGCTTTTGTTGTTGTTGTTGTTGTTTTTAAAGCCTAGAGTCTAGTTTCCCCTAAGACAACTTGAGTTGTAGTATATTATATATATATTGGCTTTTTTTTTTATTTGTTTGTCTGTTTTGTTTGGGGGTTTTTTTTGTCCATGTTGCCAAAATGTTGCACGTGTCTTATTTTGTTTGTGTACTTATTTGTCTGGATGTGTGTATGTCTGTTCTAGGGGGTGGAGAATTCGGTGTGTATCTTGAGGAACCTCTCCTACCAGCTCTACAGCGAACTTCCATCTTCTGTTTTAGCCCGCATTGAACCAGACAGAGATCGGGGCAATGGGCCAGGCGAATCCATCGGCTGCTTTACACCTCAGAGCCGAAAAACCAAATCTGTAAGCACGTGTGAGAATCATCCCATCAGCAAGTGCACATAGACCATCCTGCACTTTTTAATGCTGCCTTCTCTTGTATTTCTTTGACTGACAGAGAAAGAACCAGTTTCAAATTTTGAATCAAGTTGCTAAAGTGCCAAACGGTATGGAGTGGCTCTGGCATCCTGATGTTTTGAAGGTGTACCACGAATTGCTGAAAAAATGCGAACTCAACTCTACCACCCGCGAAGCGGCTGCTGGAGCACTGCAGAACATCACAGCTGGAGACAAAATGGTAAGCAGCAAATTCGTCAGGGATTATTCAAATGTAGTAACCATACACTGTATATAAAAGATGTAAACAGCTACAATGGCATCAGTGGAATGCAAGTTGCATTAATAAAGAGTCTGTTGTGTTTAATGCAACAAAGAAGTTCACAGATCTGAGACAAATAGAGTACATCTTACCTTAGTAAGGGCTAATTAGCTAAGAGAAAAGTAAAACAGTCAAATTTCCCTCATCAAAACGAAATAAAAAGTTTTCTTGGATGCTCTGTAACACAGAGAAAGCCAAAACTGATTTTTCCACTAATTCCATTAAAAATGTTCCCAAAGGAGTCACTGGCACATACAAGGCAAAACTGTCCAGATAAGGGACTAATGTCAGCAGTAGTTACATTTGTTGTATTTGTTGTGTCCTTTTAGAAAGTCTATTTTTTTTGTCTTGCGCCCGCTGTCAGAGAAATACAACTACAACTGAAAAAAGACATCACAGTTACGGACATTACACACATCATTACAAGAAATTGCTGCGTAACAAAGTGATTACATCATCACAAATCAAAGCACAAGCAACACAGAAATGCAGAACACAGTATAAAAGATGTCTAAAAATGCAAAGTTCACAAAGGTTGGTTGACAGTTAGCAATGATTAGTCTGTCTCATACATGAATTGCTCTGTCTCTTTAACTTGTAGTGGCCTTCGGTGCTGAGCGATATGGCTTTGAACAAAGAACGCATGCTGCAAACCATCCTAGATCTAGTAACTTGTTCTACCAAAGATCCAGAGCTGCGTTCTCTCACAGGTTTCCTCCGAAACCTGTCCCGCCATACTGACGATAAGGACGAAATGGGTCAGTCTTTTTTTTTTTTCTTCCCCTTCTGTAGAAATGTTGATGTCTCTAAGACACAGAATATAAAAACCTAAAGCATTGCCTTTGCTATAACATTTCAATTAACTGTATGAGTAAAAGCCAGTTCAAAAGGGTCAGACTGGCTAAAATTAGGTTATTAGGTTAAGACAGTGGCAGGTAATATTCAGTTATATTGCAACATCATTGTAACATCTCACTGAATGGATTTATTGCATGATTTGGGTATAAAGTGAAATATGAACTGCCAAAAATGCAAATTTAGATTTAGACCCAACCCTACTATCAAAGCTAAGCATAATTTTGTATTTTTCATTAGATTTAGATTTATGATCTATTTTAATTGTTAAATCCTGATTGGCACATGTGGAAAAACAGAGAAAACAAACAAACAGAAACACTGTGAACTTTGAGAAAATTAGGAATGAGTTGATTGTCAAAACTGATTTTCACTTTTTTTTTTTATAAGACACTAATTTGTATTGGTTTATTTAGCCAAAAAGACTGTGAACAAACTGGTGGATAAACTGCCTGTGGATGGAAATCAGAAGTTTCCCTCCAGCGAATCGGTGGTCAACATCTGTGGTGTTTTCAATAACCTGGTGACTGGTAGCATGAGTGCAGCCAGAGACATCGCCGAGTATGAAGGCCTGAAAAAACTGATGAGCATCAACGACTCACAAGGCAGCAGGTTGGCACATTTTTACAGACTCCTGATGTTCAATTTTAATGTTACTATCCAAAATTTTATGTGTGAAGTCATTTGTATCATTTAATAACCTTGAATGAAACATTTTTCTAGCCTTGAGAAGAATAATGCATCAAGAGCAGCAGCCACAGTTCTCTCCAACATGTATCATTACAAGAAGCTGCACAGACAGTACCAATCGGTAAGAGACGGCTTTGATCTCTGCACTTCTGATCATGACATGCAAAAAAATCAATAATATATCAAAGACAGAGCATCTAATTTCCTTGTA
>VUQG01006744.1:19982-30734 GCA_015106755.1 Etia nguti | reverse complement strand
TTTTAAATTTTTTTAGAGCATTTAATCCTTTAGTCTTTTACTCTTAAAAGTGTTCAAAAATATATTTTTTGATCATGTATTGGGATTAAAAGCTCCTCAAAAGCCACTAAATGATCCCTAGGTTGATGGGTTGTTTTTTTGTTTTTTTTTTAAACTAAACTAAATTCGTTCACGAGCTTAATTTTCTGAGCAGTTTTGAAGCTTTTCTGCTCGGTTTTGTGCGCTTGGGTCTCTGGTTTGAACATCCACAAACTGTTGTGTTAAATGCCAAAGATCTGTGTTGTTGAAGCTCTTCTTGATTTTTCCCAGTGATGCTGGTTTTGTTGTTGTTGTTCACCCAGACTGACTATAGAGAAGCTATACACCTTTTCAGGTTTATGATGAGCTTGAAAACACAAAGCTAACTCTGTTGTTCTACACTTGAGTGTAAAAAAATAAAATAAAAGGGTTTTCTGGGTAAAAGTTTCAGATCTGAGCTGCAGTTGGAGCTCGGTCTGAAATGTCCCGATCTCTGTGCCTTTGTACAGTTCAACAGCTGCGGGCAAACCTGAAGGAGAGGCTGAAGGTCTCATCGTGTTCTCTCTCCGTAGGCTGAGGTGGGTTTATTTTTGTAGGTGGTTTCAATCGTTACCAAATGTGGCCTTTCCTCACGGCAAGGCGGGCTTCATCTATTAAAGGTGAAATTATAAAAGAAACTTAAAGGGTTGTGTGTTTTTTGTCTTCAGTTTCAGTTGCTTACTCATTATTTGACTCGGTTTTATCAAGAATGTGACCCCGTTTCTTTTGAATTATCTGAGCGCACATACCTGCTCTTCAAATGGTCTCATTTCAGACTTTTTATTTAAAAATCAGCGATGTTGTACAGGGCTGTGAAAACGTATTTTTCCCTTCCTGATTTCTTAGGTTTTTTTTTTACATATTTGTCACACTTAAATTTTTCAGATCATCAAACAAATTTTAATATTAAACAAAGCTTAACTAAGCTTGGAAAGCTGTTTTTGTCTCGTCAGTTGACAGAATATTTTCCCAAAAGGATCCTCAAGGTGTTATTTGATAAATTTTAGATTAACCTTTATGTTCCTTATGGTCAGCAGTGGTTTTCTCCTTGGACTCTCACATGGATTCCATTTTTGCCCAGTCTCTTTTTTTTTTAAATTTTTATTGTTGAATCATGAACTCTGACCTTAACTGAGACAGGTTAAGGCCTGCAGTTCTTTAGGTGTTGTTCTGGGTTCTTTTGTGACCTCCTGGATGAGATGTCGCTGGGCTGTTGGAGTAATTTAGGTAGGCCGATCATTCTGGAAAGGTTTACCACGGTTCCAAGTTTTCTCCATTTGTGGATAACAGCTCTCACTTTGGTTCACTGGAGTCCCAAAGCCTTAGAAATTGCCGTGATGTGTTGCTTTTTGAGATATTTTAGTGTACTTGACTTTGTCACACAGGATCTATTTAAGTGATTGCTTGATTCAACAGGTCTGTTAGTAATCGGCTAGTGAAATATGCAAAAACTAAGTTATCAGGTAGGGGGCAAATACCTTTTCAAACACTACCCTTTTACTCGTGGACAGAGAAGACAAGGCCAACAGTGCTCTGTTTAATAATCTATTTATCTTTAATCTGGAGCAATATGAGATTATCTGTGGTTACCAGAGGTATCCGCTGTGTTTTAACTGTTCAGAGATGGGTTGTTTTCACGAGTACTTTCTGGCAGCACTGCAGCAGCTCCTCCTCTCGTCCTCTGTTTGACCCCAACTCAAATAACCTCACATAAATGTGGGAGTCCCTCTTTCGAACGCTCAACCTCGTGTATGAAGTTGTCAGGAAAAATACGGGAGGAACGTCAATACCGCTTTCAAAATAAAAAACTGAACAAGCGTATTATATTTTGTAAATCAATACATTTTTGCAAAAAATATCCTCAATCAAAATTTTGTAGTAACTTAAATGACGGTAAACTCTTTGACGGTAAATTTTGGGGTTTGTAATTCTTTGCACTGAATTTCTGTTAAGCAAAGACATAAATAGGTTCCAAAACATACGTCGATGGGGCTTTTATTTTGATGGTCCAAACCGGATAAGCTCCTGTACATTCCGGTCGTCTTGACATTACCGCTTCGCCTCTGCTTGATACGGAGGCTTTGATCCAGCAGACGGAAGAGTCGCGCGCTCAGAACTTCAGTCATGTAAGTTTGTTACTTCGTTTCATTTTTAGCTCGCGCTCATTTAAAACAGCCACTAATCCACCGAACGCGAGCTTAAAGTGAACGTTCTCTGTGAGCCCTGTGCCAGATTCCGCTTAAAAAATGTGTAAATTAAATTAACCTGCTCTATTGTAAGAGAATAACGACTGGGAAAAAACGAATTCAATAGTTTGTTTGACTTACTAGGCTCTGGACTACATTTCGGCTTCGATTACACACTTGGACCAGCAAGTGTGAATGTTCTCTTTGCACTCTACAAACCTCCCGTCAAACATCTGTGGCTTTACGTTTACCTGCTTTATCCTAAAAGATTGAAAGCGATTTAAAGACTTTTTTATGACCCAGTAAGAAAGAAAAAAACTTTTGGGTGTAGCAGGTTTAATTGCAATGGTTTTCAGTTGATCGTGAGCTTCCACTGGGCAGAACAAATGGCCTGAATACATAATACATGCTGGTGAAAATTGAACCTCAACGCAGCGTTGCAACCAGATAACGCTTCATTACCTAAGGATACAACATGGGTGACAAACATGCGGTCCCAGAAACATGCTGGGGTTTAACATACTGAAGGAGAAAATAGATTTTTATTTATTTATAAAATTTCCAGAAATAAGAGGAAAACTAATAACAATTTGCTAAGTAAGATAAGACTCGGTCTTTGCGGTCCAGCCATGCTTACATGTTTGTCACCCTGCAGATGCTCATGTTGACTCTGTATTAATAATAATAATAATAATGTATACTTTATTGATCCCCGTGGGGATCCCTCTCTGCATTTAACCCATTCACTCAGTGAAGCAGTGGGCAGCCACCAGTGCAGCGCCCGGGGAGCAGTGTGCTCAGGGGTACCTCAGGGTAGTCGTTCAGTGGATTCGAACCCCTGACCTTCCGATCACGGGGCCAACACTTTACCTACTGAGCTATCCCTGCCCCGTGGGAAAACGTGGAAAAACCGAGACAGGCTGTTGTAATCACATGTATTTTCCTTAAAGACATCTCGGACTGTTCCTGACCTGCTTTGTAAATGTCTGGCTTATTAAATAAGAAAAAAAAATAGCAAGAAGTAAAACTTTATGTTATGTTATCTTATGTTATCTGGCAATTTTTTAAGGGAGTAAGATAACCCTGTCTTGCACTCAAGCTTGTTTTCTTTAGGTGACCCACTAAAGAATGTATTTCCTTACACTTAAAGGCACGTACTGTAAATCCATATGATTAAAAATAATTTAAAGTCTTACAGAATCAACTAAAGCAATCAACAGTGTCCAAAACATCTATATAATGTGTTGAAGAGAAATCAACAGAAGTCCAACTAGGGCCAGGCTGTACTTTTGTGTAATACCAGTTTGTACCACAAGGTGGTGCAGCGAGTCAGCGTAACCTTTATTTTAAGGGCACTTTTTTATTTTACAATAGCAGCCTCGTAAAAATTAAAGCCTGTTAAATAAAGGAATATCTAAAAATAAATGCCCCAAGTGGGGAAAGTTTGTTTCATTTATGTGTGCTTTTTAAATAAAGTTTTCTGCTGTGTCTTTTACTGATTTGACCCACTTGAGATGGGCTGATGAATTAAAATGAGTTTGACACCGTTGATGTATAATCTGTGCTGCCTCAAGCTTTCTGCATGTCAACCTGTCCCGGGAGCACAGCAGTCACCTTGCTAAGCTAATTAATTAATCATTTTTATGTGCTGCATTCAGGGACCACTGTTCTCCTTATCACCAGGACTAAACCCTTCTGTAAATTAGTAAACGATTCAGACCGGATTCTGTTACTTTACCGACTTATTTTGTAACAAATACCAGCAAAAAAGAAATTAAAAAAATATATAACGGGAATTCATTTTAGCAAACTCATTTTAACAAAGCCTCTTGCCTTTTTATTTATTGATACGGGGTGGGAGAATGTGCAGAACAAGTTGTTATTTAGCCTCTAAATTGAAGGAGGTTAGCTGGAAATCCAGCAATCTGTTGCACAACTGTTCTTCAGAGCTTGCTCTTTGGGATTTCGCTCATTCCTACAAAGCTGTCGCAACTGCAAAATGTCACATTTTTTCCACTTGACACTCAAGTGCTACGTCTGACTTTCTGACTGATTAACATCACCTGATGGGAGGAAACAAAGAAAAACCTCCACAGTGTTTCCTTTATGTTCAAATGCGTCAGAGGAGCTTGATGTAATCAACACGGAAGCCAAAGTACACTCTGAGCACTCATTAACTGCAGTTTTCCTGAATACTGGTGAACTATTATGTACCAGGTTGTACATTTTTCTGAATTAGCTTGAAGAAGAAATGGTTTTGTTTATTTAAAAAAAAAGAAGAAAAGAAGTAAAAATCTCCCTCTAAAGCCACTCAGTTGTCAGTTGCAGACAATTAAACAGATTTTTATTTATTTTATTTTTCTTTACTTTCTTTATTGTAAATAGCTTGTAGTGTTATTCAATTTATTGTTTCTTATTTTATTTTTATCCAGAATTATTTTATACACTTATTGGAGCTTATTGTTTTATTTAAAAAAAAAAGTTTTTTTTAAAATTTTTTATTCTATTTATTTAATCAAGGAATTAGGATTACTATATTTTATTTTTATGTTATTATTAATATTATTTTTGTTCTGACTTTTATTGCACCTGTAGCTATTTAATTATATATATGTATGACAGTTTGTCCTTTTAAATTTATTTTAAATTGCTAATAGAGTTGTCTTTTTATTACATATCACATCGACAGCTTCACATCATGGCGTCAATAATAGAGCAAGGCCATTCATTTACATTGGCCAATTCACACAACATTAAGACAAAGCCAGGAATATCTGAGACTGAGAGCCACATGTCAGCCTAAGACTACAGTTTAGTAAAAAGGGAGCTACTTGGTTACTTTTAAATTGGTGAATATTCTCAGTTTAACATTTGATATGTTTTCTGTGTGCTGTTGTGGAAAAAAAAAGGGATCCGCATTTCTGGATTGAATGCTGTGTTACTAGTGTTGCGCTATAATGCAGCTGCAGCTTCCTGCAAGTTGCAAACAATGGTAAAAACCAAGATCAGAAATATAATTATCGCACATTTTGTAGAAAAATCGTGATGGAATTTTAGCTGCATGAATGTTGCACAAATAAAGTTTTTAGTTAACGTATTCTAAATCTCATTGTGGATGTTAACATTTCTACTGTGACTTATGCTCAAAATTTTCTACACATGCAAAATGTCTCGTTATGGGGGGGATTTTAATCATGTACATCTCAGCTGTGTCCACGAAGCTGACTGAAAGCATGAAATGTCCTAATAGTGGATGACCTCCCTTTTTTTTTTTTTCTTCTTGCTCCTTCATGGTTAATGAATCTGTCAGAGGAGGAGGAAGAGCGTGTGTGGAGCTGCTGACTGAAGTCACAAAATTGTTTGTGGTGGAGATAATCATGTTCATGGTGTTAGAATGAATGTTTTTAAGAACACGAGTCATGTTTTGGCATTAAAAGGTCAGTGATGGAAAAACACGTTATCATGCTAGAACTCCCTGAAATCCGCATCTGTAGGCAACCAAAGTTCATAGTAACTGTCTCTTTTATGGATACTTCTAGCTTTTTTATGAGTTTTATGCAGATGTTTGCCAAAGTGTTCACTGTAAAAGTTCAGTACATTTAAAACAATTCAGCTCCGTGGTCAATAGACCAGCGAAAAACACCAAAATGTCAAAGGGTGGCGGAAATATTTGGTACTGTTGCCACAAATAGTTTGCAGCTGCATTATGACTTCATGAATTTTGTAATATCCAGTGCTGTTTCTTTCCTGTCTCGCTCAGAATGGGAAGGCGATCTCTGTTAGTGGCTCTCCTGGCTGTAGCTGTTGGAGTTTACCTGCTGCCGTCTCCCATCGACCCCAAACCACACGTGTAAGTACTCACACTTTCAGCTGGAGTCCCTCTAATGTGACTGCGGAGTGCGCCGAGGTTCAGGCCCGCAAACATTGATTCTAGTGGGAAGTGCAGCAGATAACGTTAACAGCCTTTTAAAAGCGGATACAAGCACCAAACTGCTGTTTTACAAGCAAAGTTAAACCACTGGATCAGTTTCAGATGTTTTATTTTGATGCTCTTGACAATCTTTTTTAGACCACATACTAAAAGTGAAACTTGAATCAACCTTAGTGAGTTATGTTTCAGTTTTGCAGGTAGTCTTTAGATTGGTGCATCACTCAGGTCCAGACTGAGATATGAGGTATTACAAATACTCGATAAATCTGTTACACTTTGGCTGTTAGCACTGTCGGGTGTTTAACATACTAAGTGTGATACAAAGGTCCCAGAAAGAGGCCCATAAAAACGTAACTGCTCACAGCTCAGTGAAAACACATGGAATGATGTGAGAATTCAAAGGCGATTTAAAAATAGCAGCAGTCCTGGAAGAAAAAGATGTTCATAAGGAGACGACATTAAGGGCAGACCAGTCGAAGTTAGATTGCATTTTTATGTGTTAATTCAATCAAAAACACTTTTTGTCTCTTTATATATAGAGAGTAGCTTTCAGAAAATGGTGTATTTACATTTTTTCTTTTATTTAATGTTCAACAACTATTATATTAGCTCATAACACAAAGTTCATCTAGCTCGGTGCTGCTGTTCAGTTTTCCTGAAGGTATCGTTACCCACGGTTTGTTTCCCCAGACTGAAGGGGCCACCTCCGGCTCTGGAGGGGCTGCTGGCTGTCAACACCCGTCTGCAGAAGGGTCGCAGGCTGTTCACTGGGAAACTACATGGACCAGAATCCTTCACTGCTGATGAGCATGGTGAGAGAGTTTATATTTCCCCTTCTCTCTTATTTCTGTTTGAAGACATCTAAGTGCAAGCTACATATTGATGGAGTTTGTGTTTCAGGTAATGTGTACACGGGCACAGTGGACGGGAAGCTGTGGAGAATCGGTCCTGACAACAGCCTGACCTTCATCACTCAGATGGGACAAAATCTACCAGAATGCGGTTGGTGTTTGTTCAGGGATGACTGCTTCTTTCCTCACTTTCCTCCTAACCTTTTGTGGTTTTGATAACTTTACAGTGTAGCTGTTGTAATATGTGACATTATGTGCCTCGAATCAGCAGTTCATCTTTTTTAAATCGTATGAAGATAAAAGCTGGCATTTAATAGCTGACTTCACATGGCTTTTAAAGTTAAATTTTAACTTTGAGTGTCAGAGGGCTAATAGGAGCTCTTATATCTAAGGGGACAGTCAAAGTAGCTCAGTGCTTCATTTGGTTAGAAGAAAATTGGATGATAATGAACTTTGGCAGTTTAAAAGGATTCATTTACCTCAGTGGAATTAACCCAAACCAGATGACTCGTTGCATTAAGCTACAACAACACTGGGAAAAATGTAATTTGCAGCACACATGAAACTTGAATATTTAAGCTGTCTGATTTAATTATTCAGTAAACCTTTATTTATAATTTGAGGTTTATTTTTTTCACAATTTGCTCTGAGTTTTTTTTAAAGTATCAGCCAATATGAGACTAATGGAAATCACTTTAATTAGATTTTTGCGAGTCAAAAAGACACAAAAATGAAAACGGTGTGTATAACTCTTCCGCTGTTCTCATTATTAACCCTGTTCCATCATGCTGTCAGCTCAGTCTATGACAACAGATCCGTATCTTTGATGTTAAAGAAAAAAATTGCATATTTTCATTTTAAAGATTGCAAACATCACAGCACCACACGTTGTGTGTCTGCAGGTAGCAGTACAGACTATGAACCTGTGTGTGGTCGCCCTCATGGCATCCGTTTGGATCGTCGCGGTCAGCTGATCGTTGCTGACTCTTACATTGGGCTGCACAGCGTGGATCCCAAAACCGGAGAAAAGACTTTACTGCTGGCTAATTCAGAGGGTACAGAGTGTGCTAGTTGTGCTCCACATGCTGTATGAATCCCTTTTAAGACCAGTAAAGTCATTCTGTTTGTCCTCAGGTGCTGATGGCATTCCCTTTGCCTTTTTAAACGGACTTGAGATTTCCTCCCAAACTGGAATCATTTATTTCACGGACTCCTCCAGTCGCTGGGGACGCAGGCACGTCAAACTGGAGGTGAGAAGGAGGTCTGGGCTTTAAAGTAGTAATCCAAACACAATTTTTAAGGTAGATTTGCATAAAGGAGATTTGGAAAAAAAGGTGAGCCACAGCAGCTCTGGTCTTCTACTAGATCACAAAAAGGACAGCTGATACAAGCAAGCACCATTGAGGGTCGTTTTTTTTTTTTCCCCCCAGCGTCGCTTGGTAACCACAGCACTCAAAAACACAAGAGGACACTTAAGCTAGTTCTTTGTCCCTGTCCATCTGGCCAATTTGCCAAAAAGGGAACCAACAAGAGTCCAATCAGCCCTGCTGGTGAGGCTTAAGGAAGCACTTTAAAAATCTGATTAACCTCTCACAGTAAAGATGTAAATTAGAAATATGATTTCCTGGTTCACCGTGGCAGTCGAGTGCCTGAGGGATGACCTTGTTTTATTTGATTTGGAAGTTCGGGAGCATTGAAGTTTGGGTGGTAGATTGTGAGAACCCTTTTAACATAAGTTGGAATCTATACTGTTCAAAACAGAACTGATATATTCTCTAGTAAGCATTATTATGCTCATTAAATGTCACTCTCTGGATAAGTGAGTTATAAAACAACCAGAATCCACCCTCTCTGTGTAATCTTGCCCTCAGGAAATGTAATAAAATATATGACCGTTTTTCAAAATGTTTTTCATAAGCTACTCTGGCTTGCTCAGCTTGTCTTTCAGCTTTTTTGGTGCACAAAAAAACCCCTGAGTATCACAGGAGGAAGCCAGCAGGTTAACGACCATTTAATGTTTCTCTCTGATTACCCAATTCCCCAACTACATTTTTTCTAACCTACAATGGTCAGATATGAAAAATGTCAAACATAAGTTTGATCATTTAATTACATTTTATTTGCCTCAAGGTACTTTATATTGTAAGGTAAACACCCTAAAATATCTGCAAGAAAACCACAACTATCAGATGGCCCCTATGAGCAAGTACTTGGCGACAGTGGGAAAGAAAAACTCACTTTTAACAGGAAGTAACGTCCAGCAGAACTAGGCTCAGGGAGGGCCAGCCATCTGTCATGACTGGTTGAGAGCAGAGGGAGATAGTTTCTTCCTTATTTTTCTCCTATCAAGTATAAGAAATTAATAAATAAAGATAAAAGTAAATTTATTCCAGAAAAAACTGAGATTTGTTCAAATAAGCTCATTGAAGTGAATCAGGCAAAGAAACAAATGTAGTTTTGTGTATTTTAGGTGGTAATTCAACAAAACAGAGCTATGATAAAATTAGATCTATACTAATGCAAACCTCACCTTAAACATGCTGAGTTTATGTAAACTAAAGAGAGAAACAGGAGCTTTATATAAATGGCGCTTGGCTAAATTAAATACAAAGATGTACAAAATCAGGCTAAAACAAGTTGTGCTAAACCATTCAAACTGAACAATTCTGATTTTTCAGGTGATCGAGCTGAACAGCCTTGGCCGTCTTCTTTCCTACAATCCCCAGTCAGGAAGTGTGACTGTACTTCTGGACTCTCTCTACATGCCGAACGGCATCGTCCTGTCACCCGACGAAGACTTCCTACTACTGGCGGAAACCAGCATTGGACGTATACTGAGGTTTGTGTTATTTAGAGGATATTATACAAAGTTGCATTCATTTTCTGGAGGCCTAAACTAAGCTTTCCCCTTAAAATGAGCTTTTTTCCCTCAAAAGGAAGAACACACAAATCAAATCAAATCAAGAAAAATGTTTTGTTGTATATCAGGTATTGGTTAAAAGGCCCGAAATCTGGTACCAAGGAGGTCATCATGGACAACATGATTGGTTATCCCGACAACATCCGCCTCAGTGACCATGGTACATTCCTGGTTGGCATAACAACACCTCGCTTTCGGAAGTTCTTGCCACCTTTTCTGGATATGATTGCTCCGTACCCCGTGGTCAAATGCTTCCTGGCCAAGGTCAGTGAGTTTTGATTATGAGGATAATGATCTAATGGGTGATAAGAAGAAAATTGTGAGTCAAACCTTCACTTGTGTGATTATTGACAACTAAAAGGGATCTGCTTTAGTTTTAAAACAGCCTGTAAGATCTCAGATAAGTGCTGATTTCATCCTGGTTTTTGTGTTGATAGCTGCACCTCAATCCAATTAAATGAAGATTATTTAAATTTAATAGAAAAGGTGTCAATAAAAGATGTAAATACACAGAAAAAAGTCTGTAGTTTCTGCAAATAAGCAACCAGTTAAAATATTGTTTTGGCTGGAATTGCAAAAGGACTTTGGTTCCCTAAAGCCACAATAAAGTTTGGAAATACAGTTATTAAATATGATAGTAAAGATTAGCTTCCTGTCAGTCGACTAATAGGGATATCAGCTTAAACTATCACCTGAAAATTTTAGTTTAGTAAAGTATTAATCGCTTAAATGTTTATTTTTTGTTGTAAAGTAACAAATATGCCGTTAGTAACTGGGACATCTTTTGTAATATTTTATAGTTTATTG